>CM060176.1:101951568-102149272 GCA_030549775.1 Tamarix chinensis
TTGTTTTCAACCAATATCTTCTTCCTTAGACAATTGGCAACTAATAAACTAATTACTAGTGCTTCATGATGTGGATTAACAAAATCTTCAACCTTTAAGCCAAGAATGTTGATGGTTTGGTTGAATGGGGTTGAGCTCAATAGCATATTAAGCATGTCCTACACCGACTTATCTTGCATGTCTCTTAGCCATGGAAGAACGGGGATGGGTCCTTATTAGTGTTTCATGTCCCTAAGCATTTTGAGGACAAAATGAGCCTATAAACACCCAAAATAGGATGAAACATTACATGCAAAAAAAATAAAATCCAAAACGATGTCATTTTAGTTTTTTACCCCAATTACAACCTAATTTCCTTCTAACGAGTATCTCCACTCTTTTAATTATGAAATTAAATCCCAACTCCTATCTCTTGTCTATGACTTTCTTCTTCAGATCCTGAAATCTCCATTACAACTGAATTTGTATATCATCTCGGTCATTGTCATTGTGTTTAGCCTCCATCCTTCACCATTGCACCATCGTCTTTGTGCTCAATTGACATTATTTTTCAACTCATTGCACCAGTTTGGCTCAAGCTTTTTAAGGTTTGCATCGTCTCTATTTGATACATTGACGCAAGATTTTGTTAGTAATAATTTTGCAAGTTGTTCAAGCCTTGAAGCTCTATCTCCCAAGTTCTTTGCTGTCTTCAACATCCATCTCCCAAACTACTCTAGTTGAATGTTAAGAATTTAGAGTATCTACCTACATGAAATGATTTTTTTTTGTTAAGATATTGAGTTATTGTGGTCCTATTTAGGTGATGGTTGAGCTATGATTGAAGACTTGAGTGATTAGTTTGGTTTGTGCATTGTGAGTTGTTATGATTTTGCTTGTTGTAACTTATTTTGTTGTTTTAATCATTTATGTTGTGTTGTTGGTATGATAGTTAGTGTTGTGTTGTTGGTTGTGCTTTTAGTCTTTTGGTGTTATGCTTCACTTATTTATGTCATGGATTTTTTGTGGTAGTAATAGTAATATGGGTTATATTAGTGATAGTGTATATTCTAAATATGATAGTGATAATCCTCTTTGTAAGTATATTAACAGAGTTGGGGAACTAGTGGAGAGGAAACTATATTGTGGACTAGTAGTTTTCATAATCAAACAAAATAAGGAAGTTATACCAAAGCAATAACTCATTTATTAAATATTCTTGGTAGGGCTATTAGAAATTGTAAGAGAGTGAAGATGGAGGAGAAGATTGAGATGAAAATGTTAGGGAAAAAGTGTCATGAAAAGAACTAAAGACATGTTACTAAAAGTTGTGCCTTTACCTCACTTAAGTGTAGGAGTATAAATAGTGTGGTCTTTATCAGTTAGATGTAGATTCACAGATATGGATGGAGGAAGAAAAAATACCCACCGTATTTAGGTACGAATATATTTAAAAGATCTCCAAATTCATATCAGCCTCCATATTTGTATCTATACCCACATCCATTTACTCGATATAAAATTAATCTTTTTTATTCATTTATATTTAACCTATCAATATACTTTCTAATATTAAAAGTATAACAATATTTATAAGATTTTCCTTTTTTTTTCAAATGAGTATGGGTAATGGGTTTATCTATTAGGTAACGGTTATATGTTGGTAACAAATTATCCATCAAGTAATGGATATCCAACATATATTGATATGAATGTGTGTAGTACCCCCAAAATTTACTACTGAAAAATTTTGTTTAATGAAAAGGTTTAACGAAAATGAAATAACAAAACTGTAAATTCTGGGGATATTACTATCACACTTAGTACCAGATCGGTTCACTCCTACCGTTCCAGTACCAAGTGCTAAGACTGAAGAGGATTATCATCAAACATAAGTCATTAATTAAAATGAGAATTCATAAAAGAAGTGAATTGTCACCATACATAATTCAGAGTGCGATTGAAAGGGTTACAACCCAGTAAGTAAGAATTTAAAGTTCTCAACGATAAAAAACACCGTATAACAGAACAAAACTAAATTAAAACGGTACAGGGAAAAAGAAATAGAAGATAGAATCCGGCTAGGTTACTCTCAATCCCTAGGTCAGGTTTAGGCTCAACTCTCAGCCCCGCCTAATGCCTCATAAGTATCATAGGCATTGGAGATATCATCACTTACCTACACAAACTCAAGTGGGCGCTCTACTCGTGGAAATTAACAGCACCCATAAAATGGGTGGTCACTATACTATGTACTGAGTAAGGTAACCATACAGCTAAGGCCAAACATATAAGGCATATAATACAGGCATGATCATATAGGTAACATACAATAATACAGATAATGAGGCCAGATTATAGTCCATATAAACTTGTTCTTTATTTTGATGGTCAACATGCTCATTTCACAAATACTCTTTATCAATCCATGTGAGTGCGGAAACCCCACTATTATAATTAGTGGACCGGAATACATATAGGGTAGAACGCTCCTGACCACTATTATTGTCGGTGGACCGGTCTCTAGGGTAGAACGCTTCTGACCACTATTATTCATCGGTGGACCGGTCTGACCCTGACTCAAATGGTGTTTCACTATAATTACTAAGTGTCTTTCCCATGTTTTATCATCATTACATTTGGTTTGTTGAGCACGGAAACCCCCACTATTATAGTCGGTGGATCAAAAATCATGCAGGGCAAAATGCTCCTGGCCACTATTTGTAACACCCCCAAATTTACTACTGAAAAATTTCGTTTAAAATCAAAAAGTTTAGCGGAAGCAAAGGATAAAATCGTAAACTCAGGGGTATTACCACCACACTTAGTACCAGACCGGTTCACTCCTACCGTTCCAGTACTAAGTGCTAAGGCTAAATCCGATCAACATTTAGTACGAAGTATCAAAAAACGCAAGACAACATTTTAAAATAAATCCTTAATAAGTGGTACGCCAAACAGAAGTTAGAATACGATTTAGGATTACAACCCCGGAATATGTTTCTCAAAACAAGAATGTAATACAAAATATAGCTAAACAAAAACAAATCCCGAAGGATCAATACCCGGATTGCCTACTCACTCAAGTCAGGCCTTCCACCCCAACACAGTATCAACCTGCACAAGAGGTCTGCTCCCCACTATCAGTGGATCATCACAGGACCCATTCAACCAAGGTAGTATCAGTATGGGTCCAATACTGAGTAAGTTCCACTACCCTAGTTTATATGAGAGATATTATCAAGTGCATATTAAATCTGGGTACAACACGTTGATACAATATCATTCATATTCACAACCCACAACATGAATCTTACCATACACCTAGAGTAACACATTAAAACATATGTAACATTCTATTTAAACATATAAGCGTGGTATAACCGAAATATAAAGTGGCTCATACGCCTCAAGTAGGAATAATCCATATTATTAAAACCAAATACGTGGCATAATCACGTAAGCAGCATGTAGTAATACAGATAATAAAAGCTGACCATAGTCCAATTAGACTTATTCTTTATTCTCATTAATAATATGTTCATTCCACACATTTTCTTCAATAGTCCATGTGAGTGCGGGAGCCCCACTATTATAGCCGGTGGACCGGAAGATATACGCACAAGGCAGAACGCCTCTGATCCACTATTATAGCCGGTGGACCGGAAAATAAACGCATAGGGCAAAACGCCTCTAATCCACTATTATAGCCAGTGGACCGGATCACGGCCCCGACTCACATGGTGTTTCGCTTTAAGTACTTAGTATATTTCCCATGGATTAACTTATTTGTTTGATTTGTTGAGCACGAGATCCCCCACTATTATAGCCGGTGGACCGGAAGATAAACGCACAGGGCAAAATGCCTTTGATCCACTATTATAGCTGGTGGACCGAAAAATAAACGCACAGGGCAGAACGCCTCTAATCCACTATTAAAGCGATGGACCGAAAAATAAACGCACAGGGCAGAACGCCTCTGATCCACTATTATTGCCGGTGGATCGGATCACGGGCTCGGCTCAACATCTTTCGCTTTACGTAATTAATGTCTTATCCGTGTCTTATTGAATTACATCACACCCTTGACATGCATGCGGTTGATACTTTACTTATTTCCCCTCTAGAGGGATCGTCCCGTATTTTAAGACTCGTACCTTTTCTCACACCCGACATCCATCTCCCGTAGACTTAGGCATAGTGGTATATAGTAAAGCACAATCTCCAAGAATATAGGCCATCCCAACACACATGATATCGACTCCACATGTCCTCATCCCTCTAGGGTTCCTCCTCGGAGACCCTAATCAGACCTATGTGGCCCAACTCTTTCTTACTTACTCAAACATTACTTTGTTCTCTATCTTGCACCTCATTTTTATTAGGAAACTCCCCAAATGTATTACTTTATCTCCCAAGTTCACGCGTGATCGACAAAACCCTAGTTGGCCACTCCAAACCCTAGCACTTTACTTCCTCAACAAGTAACCTCCCTCTTTCACCCCAAAATCTCTTCTCTCATTTAGAAAACTCATACTCATCCTTTATATAAGTGAGTTCTCACTCTCAACCCCATACTCCATCCTTCCTTTATCATTTTTACCCTTGTACCCTTTAAATTCCTCATTTTCCCCCAAAACCCTAATTGGGTCCCTTAGACACCCTTACATCGACCCACGTAAAATTTTGCACCCAAGTTTCCAGTGGACCCATAACTCTGACATTATCTTATTTACTTCCTAAATCAACTTTCCTCACGTAAGATTCATTCCCATGCAGAATTTAAATACTCCCTACAAACTCCCCAACATCCACTTACTCGCAAAACCCTAATCAGGTCTCTTATGCACCAACTCACGTACTATTTTTCATACCAAATCTCCAATCACTCTAAGGCTCTCCAAAACTCTTACTTACAACCCAAATCAACTTTTCCCACGTAAGGATCACGCCCATGCAGGCTCCCCCATGCAAACTTCCCAAACGTCCACTTTTCCGTCGTTCTTTTATTATCATTTTATGCTACCAAAACCCTATCATGCATGTCCTAGAGGGCCGTATCAACACATCATAAATATCATACATAAACATGTAATGCTCATGTCATAGAAAGCACACACGACATACCTCAAATTCCAAGCTGCTACACATGAGACAATTTATCCATAAATTAGATAACACACATTAGCATGGTATACACAACAATCAACACGTCACATCACACATAACACAAGGCCATAGCTTCGTCGCAAAACCCTAATCAGGTCTCTTATGCACCAACTCACGTACTATTCTTCATAACAAGTTTCTAATCACTCCAAGACTCTCCCAAGCTCCTACTTACAACCCAAATCAACTTTTCACACGTAAGGATCATGCCCATGCAAGGTCTAATCCCCCCATGCAAACTTCCCAAACGTCCACTTCCCCGTTGTTCTTTTACTATCATTTCATGCTACCCAAAACCCTAGCATGCATGTCCTAGAGGGTCATAACAAGTCACATCATCAACATCAACACCAAACATGGAACATATCATACACGTATAATATAAGGCACACACAACATACCTCATGATCCACGCTGCGCTACACAAAACAAGTTATTCATAACACATGCATAATACACATCAACATGTCATGCTCATCATTTGCCCACACATTACATCACACATAGCACAAGTCCATAGCTTCGTCCTTACTAAACACCCATAAGTAGAGGTAAGTAGAGACCTACCTGAATCTGAAGCTAGCTAAGCGAGATAAGAGGGAGAGAGATCACTAGCTCGTGGATCCACGAGAAAGCTTTCCTAGATCCGATAGAAATCGAAAACTAAATTAGAAACTATTCTATAAATCAATAATTCACATATTCTAATTAAATAAACACAAACAACCCAAATGATCTTTCTTAGAAAATGTGACCAAAACTTAGAACTTAAAAGCATAGCTTTATTAAGATTTAAGGTTAAAACTAAATCAAAACGGATTAATACAAATATCACTTGGGGCATTTCAACTTAATTTGGAAAGCCCGAGAAAGAATAATCGATCATAAGTTAATATATCGAAAATAACTTATTTATTAGGTTTTACAACTAAATAGGTAACCTAACCATTTACATAGAACCAAATCCAAACCGATTAGGTTAAAACAGAATTTAAATAATTTAAAACCCAAAGATAGAATTCGATTAGATAAAATACACATAGCAAAATCAATTTTATAAAATCATCCCCGAAAATTAGGGTTTTAAAGCCCACGAAACAAACCAAGTAATTCAATTTAATAAATTCAAATTAAAGGTATTAGAAAGCAATTAATACCATTTCAACTATTTATATACATTCAATTTTAGAAAAACAACAATACAAGTAATTGATTTCATAATTTCACTTGAAATTTAGGGTTTTAGGCCCGAAAATACAATTCGTTAAAATTCTATAAATTTAATCAAATTAAATGTTTAGAAATGCATTTATAACATATCAAATAATCAATTGCTCAAAACCAATAAAAGAAATACGCAATTTAGCACAATTAGGGTTTTTGAGCCCGAAACGCAAATCTGATCAATCTTTGCCAAAACATATCAATTGACGGTTCAAAAATGTAATTAAACATATTATAATGTAATTTATATAGTCAATTGAATAAAATAACTCGATTACCCAAACCAATTTAAACCCGCGGGAGTTTTGACCTAAAAATTCAATTTCGATCAATTACGCACAATTTTCCCAAATCAACACTTCCAATAAAAACTTAAATACATTTTAAACAATATTATAAAATCAATTGAGCGAAACAACTCAATTATACGACCCAATTTCATTACACCCAAAATTTGACCTAGGAATCAAATTCTGATAAAACCTGCATAAATTTCTCAAATTGACAGTTCCAAAATGAAATTGGATACATTTTAAAACATATTGTATAATCAATTTGTCCGAAATCGCCAAATCGGACGAATCCAAAAAATTTGGGCATGATCCGGCCAAAAATCCAATTTTTCCAAAATCTCAACATAACAATACAATTAACCTATCCAAATCATTCTTACAGCACATATATACACAATCAAACAATCAATTTAGCTTTTTATAAGCTAATTCATACCCAATTAATCAAAATAAGGGTTAGGGTTTTTCGAAAATTATACCAAATAAAAACCGATAAATCGGGGCAAAGGAAGGCCGGGGAAGTTTCGTCGAGGGTCGGGGTGGCTCGACGGTGGTCGCCCGAGCTCGCCGGTGACCAGGCGATGGCGGCGTAGCCTGGGTTGCCGCTCGTCGTTGCTGCTGCTGCTCCCGCGGCTGCTATGGTCGAGTTGGTTGATGTTGGGGCTGTAGCTTGCTGCAGCGTCGTCGGTCGCGTCGCCCGTCGCAGCTGGTTGGTCGGCGGCGGCTGGCGAGGGAGTAGGGAGGAGGAGAGAGGCGAGGGAGGTTGGCTAGGGTTAGGGTTGCGGGAACAATGGGCCGACGGGATAAGGGAAAGATAAGAGAAGGGAGAGAAGAGGGAAAAGAAAAAGGGGAAGGGGGCACCGGTCAGGGCTGGGGTGCGTTTTTTTTTATTTTATACAAATACGCATATAATAAAATACTAAAGTTTTAAAATTATTCTTGGAAGATTTTATTTAAAATTTATTAAACAAAAATTATTTCAAAATGATCCGAACGCTTAAAATAAATAAATAAAAAGCTGTATAAAGAATTTCGAAAGTATTTTCAGAAGAATTTATCAACGAACGTAAAAATTTATATTATTTACGGAAATACATTATAAGACATCAAAATAATATTTACAAACACATATAAGAAAATATTAAAGTCAAATTCTAAAGAACCGAAACTAATTTACATAATTTCCAAAATCGGTTTTCCGCAAACTGAAAAGCATAAAACAGAAGAAAATTAATTTCAAAAAGAAACTATTAAATAAGCTCCAAAAATATTTTTAATTTAAACTTCCCGAAAATATTAATGATTTCTGGAATCGAATAAAATCAAAGTCGGAAATATTTTCTACAGATAAAATCATTAAAATAACTTTAACTATTTAAACAGAAATTCTATAATTTAAATAATATATTCCGTCAACGAAATATAACTTTAAAATAACGCTGTAATCACATGACAAAGTTATAATCGAAAACAAATCTAAAATATTAAAATAAAAATGCAAGAAAGAACGGGAATACATATTTTTAATCGAAAATCGAATTCATAAGAATATAATAAAATCATTGTCGTAAATGAATTTATTTAGAATGGTTCGCAATGAAAACAATTAATTAAATTCAAATATGAATTCAAAAACGTCGATAAATCAATAAAACAAATCGAATTTAAAATAATTAATTGTTTACATCAAATTACGCTAATAAAATCATTAAACTTAATAAATATGGACTTTAAAAATATGGGGTATTACACTATTATTCATCGATGGACTAGCTGTAATCCCCCGAATTTTTAAATCCCTATATTTAAATAAATAAATTTTATTTTGGATAAATTAGCTTTTAAATATTTTTAATTTAATTGTTTTATGGATTTCTGAGTGTATGAAATTTTGTATAAATATTTTAATAAATTAAAATAAATATTTTGTTATTTTATCATACCCTTGTTATTTAAATAATTTTTCAAATTATTATTTTACTAAAATTTTCCCTTTTAAGTCCTTGTATTTTAATTACATTGTTAAATAAATTTATTACCCAAAAATATTATAATTTATTATTTATAAATTAAATTATTTTAATTAAAACCAATTTTCCTTTTCTTTTTCTCATTTTCCTTCTTTCCCCTTTTCTTTCTTTCTCCTTTTCCTTCCTTGGGCCGCCGGCCAGCCGGCCTGCCCTCTCCCTCTCCTGCGCACTAGGTCGCAGACCCAGTTCCCTGCCTTCTCCTGCGTCGTGCCAGCCGCCTCCTCCTTTTCCTTTTCTTTCTTCCCCAACCGGGCCGACTCCTTCTTTCTTCGGCCGGTCCGCCCGTCTCGCGCACACAGCCCCCAGCCCGACTCCCTTCCTTCTTCCTTCGTCTTCTTCCTCCCTCATCACCAGCGAGATTCTCACTGCCCGACCTACTGCTCCCCTTCCCCGTTGACCTCCCTTGTCTCCCTCCCTCTCCTTCTCGTCGTTTTCCGGCCATACCGGTCCCACCACCCTTGTCTCCCTCTCTTCTCCCTCTCCCTGCCGCCCCTCTTTTTTCTCCCTCTCCCTGCAACCCCCATTCCCCTACCACCCTGCTGACACCCCTCGAGCCGCCCTATCCCTTCCCTTCTCTTCCTCTTCTATTTATTCCTCCTCCCCTGCCCTTTCTGCCTTTTTTTGAGCCTCCCTCATGCCCCTGAGCCTCTCCTTTTCTCCCATTATTCTCCTCCCCTCTCCCCCCTATTTTGTTTCGCCGCCACCGCTCCGCCACTCCCGCCGCCTCAACCACCACCTGCACCACCTCCTTCCACCCTCTGACTCACCCTCGAACCATCACGGTCCCCATCGAGCCACCCCGCAGCCCCATCCTTCCTCCTCTCTTCTTTTCTCTCCCTTTCACCCCTTCTCGGCAACCACCCTGTGCAGCCGCCATCCGCCGCCGTCCCGCCGCTTCCGCCGCCACCTGAGCCACCTTATTACTCTCTGCAACCCCCTCTACCATCCCCAATTATCCTTTGGTCGAAACCGTCACCCGAAAGCCTCCATTTTTCCTCCTCATTTTCCTTTCTCGCCAGCCCCATCTCGACCTCCCTCCTCGGCCGCCACCTTCGCAGCCTTGCTGCCGCCGCCTCCGCCGCCCTTAGCCACCTTCAACCCATCCCCAACAACCACCTACACCCCCTCTCCACTTCTGCACCATTCCCTTTCCCCAAATCCGTCCCCAACCACCTTCTTTTCTAGCCCCAAACAACCAACCTGAAAATACCCATTTTCCCTACTTCCACCACCTTCGAGCCCATCTTTTTTTATTCTTCTCTGCATGCAGCTCATGCTGCATGGGCAATATGAGATGTTGCCCTCTTTGATTTACTTGTTTAATATTTTTGAGGTATAAAAATATTTTAGTTTAATTATTTGAGTAATTAAGTGTTATAAGCCTTATGATTTGATTTTTATCTTTTCTAATCTAATGAGTCTTGAATTATTTTTAGGTATTGGTTTTGATAAATCAAATCTTGAACCTTAAACCAGGATACCGATAAGGTTTGTTTTTCATGGAAATCGAGGTAACCGTTAAATCCCGCTTAAATATATGGATTAACGTATGTTAGCACATTAGGCATTTTCAATGTATATTATGTTGATATATGTTGTCTAGTATATTATATATGTTTTCTTGAGTTGGTTGATGAAAAGGAAGTATGATAGATTATGTTCGATGTTTGGAGATATTGTTTAAGGTAGAAGTTGGTTATTAATAAAAATATTAAGCATTATCCATGTTTTATTATGGTATTGTGATCTTTATTGCATGATTAGTATTTTGTGAGCCTTGGTGAATTTTATTAAGGTATCTTATACATAATTATGGCCTAGAATATATATATATAGGTGCTAATAATGTTACATTAATTATAAGAATTGAAGATGAGGGATTAAAGTTAATATTTTATGTAGTAATAATAATAATTTAATACAAGTGGAGTGATAAGGGGTAAGATGGTAAATTTGTAAGTGAAAGGATAAATTGGTAATTTCGAATTAAAAGGGAAATTTGGTAATTTTGAATTAAAATGGCAATTTGGTAATTTTGAATTAAAATGGTAAATTGGTAATTTTGTAACAAAAGGGTAAATTGGCAATTTTGTAATTTAAGGGGCAAAATAATAATTTGTGATTAAACGGTAAAATGGTAATTTGTGATTAAACGGTAAAATGGTAATTTTGTAAGAAGAGGGCAAAATGGTAATTTTATATTAAAAGGTTAAAGTTGTAATTTTGTAAAAACAAAATGGGAAAATTGGAAATTCTGTCATAAAAGGGCAATTTGGTAAACTTGTAATGAAAGGGTAATTTGGTAAATTGTAATAACAAGGATAATTTGGTAATTTTGTAATAAAAGGGTAAAATTGTAATTTTATAATTAGAGGGTAAAATAGTAATTTTGTGATAACGGGCAGAATGGTAATTTGAGAATTAAAAGAGGTAAGATAATAATTTCATAATTAAGGATAAATGGAAATTTTATAAGTAAAAGGGCGATATGGTAATTTTTGGAAGTTAAGTGGGTAAAATGGTAAATTTGAAGGTGAAGGGGTAAAATGGTAATTTGTAAATCAAAGGGGTAAAAGTGGAAATTGGAAAGGATTAAATTGGTAATTATAATAATTGAGAAGGGTAAAAATAATAATTTAAATAACCAAAGGGTAATTTGATGATGTAATAATGGAGAAGGGTAAAATCGTAAATATGATAAATGTGAGGGGTAATTTGGTAATTTAACCAACTAGAGGGTATTTTGGTAATTTTAATAAAAGAGAAGGGTATTTTGGTAATTATGATCATATAAAAGGGTAATTTGGTAATTAGGATAATGAACGGGGGTAATTTGACCAACTAATGGGTGATTTGTTAATTATAATAAAGGAAATGGGTAAATTGATAATCTAACAAATTAAATGGAAAATATATTAAGTGTAACGATTATAAAGGGCGTTTAGTGGTCTAATTTATGTGAAAGATAGCTCGGTAACCTAAACCGAGTAAGGGTGTAGTAAAGTCGAATGTGTGCTATATGTCCTACATGCCTTGGATGCCCTGTATAATTTTTATGTCGAGATCTATATGTTATTATTTTAATTGTCTTACGTGTGGTATGGCTTGGAAACAAGGTGTGATCATGTGCCCTTTTGGTATGTGTTGATATGGATATGCTATATTTTATGATGTGATGTGATGTGGCCCATAGGGACATGCATGCTAGGATAATTAATGTGGTAATCGGGTATGGAGGCATAAAAAAGAGTAATGGGAGAGAAAGATGACCAAAGGGAAGTAAGTTGGCTAATGTAGGTATGGGAGAAACTAGGATTTTGCATGGGATGGTTAGAGTCCGCATGGGGGCAGACTTTATGTATGGAAAGTTACCTCGGGATGTGAGGAAGGTAACAAAAGTGTCGATTGGGTGTCTGGGAGCTTCAGGCGAAAAATAGTACGTGGGACGGTACAAGGGTGCGTAGGAGACCAAACTAGGGTTTAGGAAGAAACCCTAATGTGAGAAGGTGGAAAAAGAAAAAGTAAATAATAAAAGTAAAAGAGAATGAGTGGGGTAGAAAGTGAGAATTGGATCTAAGGGTCGTGACGTGCGGGGTGTTGAAATAGTCGGGATGTGTATGACAGAGAAGGATGGGCCACATAGGCCCGAGTTAGGGTTTTTAGAGAAAACCGAGTTAGGAGGTGCAGAAGTCTCAAGATATGGGAAGGGCCCTCCTGGGAGGATAAGTGTGGATATAGTTAGCCATGCATGTCAAGGGTGGGATACTTTCGAATAAGATATGTTTAAAACACTAATCACTTAAAAGAGGAAGATGTTGAGCCGGGCCCATACCGGTCCACCGGCGAATAATAGTGGTCAGGAGCCGGGGTGCTTTGGAGACCGAACCACCGACGAATAATAGTGGTCAGGAGCGTTTTGCCCTGTATATATTTCCGGTCCACCGGCTATAATAGTGGGGGATTCCGTGCTCAGCAAACCAAACGTAAAATCAATAAGATATGGGAAAGATACTAATCACTTATAGTGGAATACCTTGTGAGTCAGGGCCAGACCGGTCCACTGGCGAATAATTGTGGCCAGGAGCGTTTTGCCCTGTATATATATTTCCGGTCCACCGGCTATAATAGTAGGGTTCCCGCACTCACATGGACATTTAAAATTCGAGATGATTGATTAATGATGGATTAATGGCCTTAAGGACTAAAGTATCGATTATTCATTATGGCCTATTAATATTCGGTTAACTTGTTAAGTATGCGAATGGAAAAAGATGAATGTCATGTATACACCATTAATATTTGATTGACCTGTTGAATACGTGAATGTATGGATCTGATTGTTATATTTACACGTGTCGTTATGTACGATTATCCTAGTATATCATGTCTGACATTGCGTGCCTGTCTTTAAGCGCGTTTTTAAAGGGTTACTCAGTACCGTAGTACTGAAGGGTTCCCCTCGTGGGGCCCCTGCCTATTCAATGGGCAGTGCCCCTTGCAGGTCATGTTCGATGTCTTCAAGTGGGCCTCGGGAATGAGCGTAAGGAACTATTCGGACTTGTTAAGATTTTAATTTGCCTCTTTAAAATTCATAAATTCAATATATTGTTGTTTTGTAACCACCACTGGTGGATTTTACCCTGATAAATTATTTACCGCGCTACTCTGATTAATTTATGCTTAAGTTCTCGTAAAATTGTATTTTACTCCTTTAGCCTTAGCACTTGGTACTGGAATGGTATGAGTGAACCGGTCTGGTGCCAAGTGTGGCGGTAATACTCCTAAAGTTCACGGTTTATTAATTTGCTTCCGCTAATTTTCTTTTAATTAAACGAAATTTTTCAATAGTGAATTTTGGGGGTGTTACACTAGTCTCCAGGGCACCCCGGCTCCTAGCCACTATTATTCACTGTTAGACAGGTCTGGGCCCGGCTCAATAATCTTCCTTTTTAAATGATTAGCGTCTTATTCGATAATATTTCACCCTTAACATGCATGTCACCAACATTCTGTTTCTATCCTCCCAAGAGGGCCCATCTCATATTTTGAGACTTTTGTGCCTCCTATCATACCTCATTATCCATTCCCCTTCTATTTACTCATAACAAAAACCCAACTCCTAAGGGTGTGGGTTTTGGCCCATCACCTTATGACATCCAACTCCACTTACTACCACCCTCTAGGGTTTTCCTCAGAACCCTAATTGGACCTATGTGGCCCAACTTCATCTGACTTACCCTATCGCCCAACACCTCCTCTCATTTAGATTCAACCCAAATCATATCATTCTACTCACTAATTACTTATGTGACCGTGAAACCCTAGTTAGCCACCTCGAACCCTAGCACCTTTCTTCCCCCATAAGTCACCTCTCCATTCTTCACCTAACACCTTTTTTTAAGGCACCCTTACTCCTCCCTCATATAATAAGTTTTCCACTCTTATCCTATACTCCACTCTTCCTCAATTATTTGTACCTTCACATCTCCCCTTAGATTAGGGTTTCCTCCCAAAACCCTAATCAGAACCCCTATGCACCCTCATGCCAACCTATGTACTATTTTCACCCCCAAGTCTCCAATCACTTCACAACTCTCCCCTTACCTTACTTATACCCTATAACAAATTTTCTCTCGTAAAGATCATCCCCATGCAGGCTTCATCCATCCCATGCAAACCCTAGAGATTTCCCATACAAGATTCACATCACTCGTTCATTTTGACCATAACCTCCTTTTATTGTCCTCTCATGGATCATGAGATAGTATGGTCAACCTCATGTCCCCTTTAGTGAACTCACTTCCCATTTTCTTCCTTGTTATCCTTTCACCCCCATATCATATTATTAATCATCCTAGAATGCATGTCCTAGAGGGTCACATCATAATCACAACATATACATATTATACTCATGCCATAAGAAAACACATGAACATACCTCAACTCCAAGCTACGCTACACATAAAACAAGTTTAATGATAACCATAAGATACACAATATAACACGGTACATAACATCCAAGGCATACAAGACACATAATACACATAGGGCCTTAGCTACATCCTTACCTAAAATAACGTCGAGCTTGGAGCATGCTCCTACGCCTCCTTAGGGTTTTGACTTGATTCACCTATAAGAGGGAAATACTATGGGTTAATCTCCCTCTTACCAAAATTACTATTATTCCTACCCTACCCTTATTATAATCTACTATTAGGGCTAATAATGATAATAGCAGTTTTATAAGTAAAAGTAGGGTTATTATACTCAAAATAGTTAATCATGCTTCTACTAACCAAAATAAGTCTTAGTAGCTACCACGGTTTATGTTAAAGTAATCATAGTGAAGTTCATATTATTAAAGGTAATAGTTTCAATATTACTAATAATAATGGTGATATTAGTAATGCAAAAGTAGTTACATAATGATACTAATAATAATAATGTTAGTAGTGATAGTAAGGTTAGTGATATATGAAATGTTAACAATAATGACAGGGTAATAATAATGATAGTAGTAGTAGTAGTAGTAGTAGTAGTAGCAGTAGTAGTAGTAGTAGCAGTAGCAGTAGTAGTAGTGGTAATAGGTCCAATCTTAAGAATAATACTAATAAAGGTCCTAATAATCATAATAGTAGTAGCCTTGGTGATAATATAGTCAAGTATGATAATAATAATATTATTAAGAATAATAATAATAATAATAATCAAAATAGTAGTAGTAATATAAGGGTTCAAATATTTACCATAATAATAAAGGTAATAATAATAGGCCAAAGCTACAATTAATAATAATAGTAAGAATAATAATGAGGATAATAATAATAATAATAATAATAATAGTAGTAGTAGTAGTAGTAGTAATAATAATAATAATGATAAACATAATAACACTAAAGTTGCAAACCATTAATAATAATAATATTATTATTACTGATTAGGAAAATTATGATGTAAGGTCAAGTAATAATAATAATATTATTATTAAGGATAATACCATTAATACTATTAAAAATATAGCTAATACTTGTATAAAATGGGTTTAAGGGTTGGGAAGGTTAGAGTACCACCTAGGGACAGTGACGACGCTGACGGCGGTGGAGGGAGAAGAGAGGTGGAGAGATGGTGGTATAGGCTAGAAGAGAGGGAGTGATGGGTGATTGAGGTGCTAGTGGGTGCCTCAGGTGGAGAGGGTTGGAATGAAGGTGGTGGTGCAGCCAAAGGTGGCGACGCAAGGCGGTGGGTGCGGTGGCCGAAGGTGGTGGAGGGAGGAGAAAGGAGAAGGAGAGGGGGAGGTATGGGGAGGTAGAGGAAGCTCCTTTGGTTGTTTTGGAGGGTAGAGAGGGTGTTGATTGCGGCAGGATTGGAGGTGGACGGTGGTACGAAGGGAAGCAGGGGTCGATGTGGGGCTGATCAGGAAGGGAAGTTTGCACGGTTGGGGTGGCTTGTGCAAGGAAAACCGAGGGAGGAGGGAGGCTTAGTTTGGTAGAGGGTGATGCAGGGAACAGTTATGTGGGCGGTGCGGTTAGCAGCGATGGTCAACGATGACGAGATGGTCGTCTGATCGAGAGGTGGTGCAAAGGGGGGATTTCTAGGCTGTGAAAACAAAGGTTCAATTATGGCTGTGAAAACTAGCTCTTCTTGTGCTTGTAATTGATTGATCATGTTGACCATCTAACCCATTTGCTCCTCCAGCACTGTCATCCTTTCATTTTGTATAATCTGACTTTGCATTAGTTGATTTTGCCCATTTGTTAATGCTTCAAAAAGCTTATCCATTTTTTTTGAACTTGAGGGTTCTAAAACTGGAGAAGATTCTTGTTGAGGAAGTTGATAATGTTTTGAAACTTCATATTCACGTGTGTAAGGGTCTTGATATGGCAATGAATAATGATCATTCATCTCCAATCCAACGTTGGGATGATGCCTCATTCCAGAATAGTATGTGCTTGTATAGGAATCATCTCCTTGAAAACCATTGAAAGATTGAGCATCAGATTGTGTCCATCCTCCTCCTCTCATAGCTTGTTCATGGTAAGCATATGGATTTCCTTGCGTATGACACACTCCACTTGTATTAATAACTCCAGTAGTTGTAGCTACCTACAAAACAAGAGTAGTGAGTTGGTTGAGTTTATCATCAAGATTGCTTGAACTTACCTCATTTACTCTTGCATTGAGATTCATGCAAAGTTGTCCATAACCCAAGGATCCTCTCATAGCCACCTGAAAACACTAACACTTCAAAGTAAAAGGTTAAGAGCAAAACACAACACACCAAAAATCCTAAATAACCTAAAACGAAACTAAAAGAAAAAACACAAACACACACTAAAAAAACTAGCAAAATAAAGGTGAAGTTACCAATCTCCGGCAACGACTCCAAAAATTGGTGTGGACGTAGCCAGCATGCAATTTAAACCTTCTTTTTTTCAATTGTAGCACTGGTAAATAAGGGTATCGTTCTAGGCCTGGGATTGAGAAGGCTCACCTCTATTTAACTAGCTAAAACTATAAAAATAAAAATCCTAAATAACACAAAATAACTAAATAAGAAAAATACTAATGGGGGTTATAAAAATAAAAATAATAAAAGGAATAAATAAAATAATATAAACTAATAATAATAAAAAATAATGGGAAATAATGGGAAACCGCAAATATGATAAATATGCTAGAGAAATAAAAATCCACCACTAGATTAGGTCAAAATATAATATTTATTTCTAAGTCATATTTTAATCACAAGAAAGAGATCGACCAAGTTGTACACCAAAAGTAGGTTCATACACCTTATATTACTTCCCTTAATTAATTAATACGACAACGTGCTAATATTAACTCTATTAAATACTAGCAGTATAGCAGTAACAAGCAACTCCTATATTTAATAAGATTTAATGCATTAAGTGTAATTGGAAGGCTGTCAATCTAAGTACCCAAACTAGTACACAAAGCATGCCTAGCTGTATTTCCTTTCCTTGACCCACACGTATCGAAACATTTTACTACTTCGGTTAGAATCACAAAACTATTAGGTGAATTGTTATCTAACCTAGCTGCAATTTATACAAATAAATTCTAGTATATTTAGATGGCCACCTAGTAGGCAAATAATCCTACATATTGTCACTTATGAAGAAACTAGAATAAGGCATGCACCAAATAAATTATACTTGACAGAATTATATATATAAGTGATAACAATTAAAATAGAATCAAGAAACAATCTCACGAAACAAAGAAAATATAATTATATCTCAAATCCTAATACAGGGTTTCAATTTATTCCCTAGCAACAAATATTCAGCCAGCCATAATTATAGAATTAATTACAGAGAAATATATAACTAAAATATAAATTAAAATAAGAGAAAGAAATAAGTGAAATTAATTTTAAATAAAAGATCAAGAATTTATTCAGATAAAAATTAATTTTATCTAAAATAAATTCTATCGGTAAAAATTCTTCCTTTTTATTTTCTCTTTTTCTTTGCTTTTATTTTCGTGCACTATTTCTTTTTTCTTTTTCTTTTTTCGGTTGATGGAGGCTGCTGCTATGCCTCGAATTCCATGCGCCTGCTCGCTGTGTCAGAGCCTCGTCCTTGGTTTCAGCGACTCTTCGTCTGACTGTTCTTTTTTTTTTCTGCCACACACTACTGCTTCCCTCCTTTTGTCAAGCCTTGTGTTTTCTTTTTCTTCTTTGACTTTTCTTTCATCCTTTTATTTCGTCCGTGCGGCGCCTTTGGTTTTCCTCGCCGCTATGCTCCGTTTGGTTTGCCTTTTGTTCTAGGCCTTTGGGCCTTCGGCCTTTGGCCGTTGGTCCAAAGGTCCAATTTCTTTTTTTTTTCTTTTATTTAAAAATAAAAACTAAAAAATAAAATAAAATAAATATTAATAAATAATATTTTATTCTAAATTTACTTAAATTATATTATTTTAGCTCAAATAATAATATTTATGCAATTATTACCACTTAAGCATAAAACCATAATTATTCACCTATATTAGTTAAATAAAATACTAAAAACTAAGATTATAAGGGTATAAAATGTGTCAAAATATGAACTTATCACCAATAATTCCATTTAAGGGGCAATAATGACTTACCTCAAGCTAAGTTAGCAAGTTTCATAAGAAAATGAAAAAGCATTATCTTGAAACTATAGGATCTTAGACACCTTATTAAATTCATAAAATTATTTAAATTTTCACCAAAACAAAACAATAAGATAATTAGAAAAATTAGAATTACCACCTCAACCAAGAAAAGAACCCAAGGTTAGCAAGGCCTCAATGCTTCCTTAATATAATCAGTTCTTGATTAAGATTAGACACTGATTTCTTGAGATAGTAAGGATAAGAGAGGATAAACTATATAATGTGGTGTGATCTAGTGGGAAAAGAGGGGAAGGGGTATTATGTAAATCAAAAACCCCAAACCCTAGCCCAAAGCACAGTCAAATAGGAGAAATTTTAAAGGTTTATAAGATTATCTATTTCCCATGGCTAAAATAGTGAATGATGAAAGATTTCAAGGCCTCCACCTCAAAAATTCAAGTGCAAAAGAGAGGAAATGAAAAAAAAAAGGATTTTGGCACAGAACAATTTGTGGCATATGGTTCCTTCATCCTTGATATGAGATTCAACTACTTAGATTTGCACATAAAAGGAAAAAGAATGGAAAAACAAGGAGATAAAAGGTGATGAGTTCACCTTTCACCAATTTGGAAACTTGACCCCTCAAATCTAATTTTAATTTGTTAAGGAAGTTTAAATGGTTCTAGAAACCTCAAGAAAAAAATGTTCATTATTTAATTGTAGCATAAAAATTAAACCCCCAAATCATTTGACAATTTTTTGCATTTTAAATAGAAGCAAAATATTTTCAACTTGTAGACAATGTTGGTTGACCGATTATTCATTATCTAGAACCCCAATGAAAGTACAATGTAAATTGATTGATGCCTTGTGTTAATCAACCAACACACTTCGAGTCCCACTCCACCCTTTTTCCAAACTTTCATCAAATTAAACCTCAAACACGCATAAAATCAAGATCAAGTACACATTAAAGCAAGATTAAGCACAAAAATCAACATATGTTGAGTCTATATTTATGGGGCATTACACTATATATTGTCCCATTAGGTTTTGAAATTGGAGCTAGTATGGGGATTTGTGACTTGATAAGAACTTATGAGGAGGAATTAAAGACCCTTATAAGGCATACACATCAACCTCAGAGGAAGAAGGAAATTTACAAGCTCTATTCCATGTGTATGCAGAAAAGATATAGTACAAAAGGAGCATGAGGCTTGTTCAGCAAAATGTAGGAATGCATGAGCTATCATTAAAAATATTGTGTTTATAGTAGGTATAATTTGCTCATGGTTTGAACCTAGGTGGCAATGCCTTAATTGTATAATCTAATAATGAGTTTGGTTTGTAATGCCTTTTCATAAGTAATAAAAGTCTATTACTTATAAAAATAACAATAATAATTGCACTTAAACATGTTGAGAATATATATTGAGTAAAATATTAATTGCCTACTATAGTTCACAAAATATCCAGAATAATTGATCTTGCTCCCTTCTCCAAAGATTTGACTTTATATCCTTCTTCTTCTTAATTCTTTATGAACTATGAGTCTTCTTCTTCTTGATTGTTTATGAAATATGAGAGGTAAATTAAGATTTTTTCCCATTTATGATGGATGAAGGAAATATTAGGGGGGAAATAATGAGGATTATGACTCCCAAATGAAAATTAAAGAAGAAATGGATGGTGTAGTATACTATTTTTTTTTTCCGAAATGAAGTACCATTCATCCATATAGCAAGAGGGCTAACATGAGGATTAAAGTTGTGTTACAAAACCCAGGTGAATCTTAAGATATCTTAAAGAGAAGTACATGGGAGAATATGTGTATGATTAAAGAAAAATGAAAAGGGTGGCATTGCATTAATGAATATGAATAATATTTCCTATTTTCTCATTTAGTGTTAGTATTTTACAAGTGTTTAATTAGGATTTAGTAGTAATTTAATCCTAGTATATAAATAGGAATAAAACAATAAATATATCATTTATGTATTATTTTTAGTAAACACTAACTCCTTTGGATTAATCTTGGTTATATAAAATGATAACACTGCTTGTAGGAAAAATACCATTTGGATTAGGATAAATCGAGGTGAAGTTAAATATTCAAAATTAAACTATGTGAAAAGAATGAATGTGAATTGGAATAAATATCTTAAAATATTATTTAGATGATATTAACCTAACCTAGGTGGATTGTGGTGAATGTTGTTTTGATTCCGTTTGAATTGATGTGATAAAAGGTTAATCACAAATAAAATAAAATGGCACTTGTACATTTTTTTATTAAATAGAGAATCCCCTCCCATAAAACATATTAGGGTGAGGATATTTTTTTTCAATTAGGTTAATATTTCATTTATCCCCTCCCCTATCCATTAGGGTCATTACCCTAAAATTAGATGTTAATAAAAATGAGGGAAATCAGGATGGATGAAAGGGAAAATTTAACCCTTATTAATGCATGTGAACTTTTTATTTTTTTTCCCAAATGAGGTTAATAGAGATAAAATTGTTGATTCACTTTGATTCATCCCAAATCAAATAGCATATTAAGTCACACAATTGCTTTTAATATAATGTTGATTAATATTTTAAATGCTTATATAATGTCACAAAATAATTATCTAATATAAAATTAACATTTGTAGATTATAATAATTAAGAGTTTGGGTAATAAAGTGGGTTGTATAAGCAATAGTAAAATAATATATATATATATATATATATATATATATATATATATATATATATATATATATATATATATCATAATTGGATATAATATATATATATCATAATTGGAGTTTATATCAAACCTTAATTTAACAATCTATCCCATAATACTTCAAGTAATAACAATATAACCCATGATACTTCAAGAAATAATAATATGTCATTCACTTCTTACCTTAGGTTTGGGATATTATTTTGAATGTCTAATATTTGAAAATGATCTCTTGAGCCTTAATAAAAATACTTGTTGCATAAAATCCTTCTTAAAAGGATAATTAAAAGGAAGCATCGTCATAAAATCCTATTGTTGAAACCATCATATATACTTAAGATATACTAAAGAGAACAAGGATGAGAATGAAAGAAAAAAAAAAGTTAGCCCTTGTCTCATTAGGAAGAAAATAGGACCGATGTGATTTTTTTTATTCTTAGGGGTAAAGAAGAAAGAGTTGTCCTATTATATCAAGAGGTAAATTTTATTTTATTAAACAACTTATAATTTAAAAAACTCTTAAATAATTATCTAATAATAATTATAAACTATTATGGTTGAATATAATATTATTTAGACAATGTTTTATATGTCTTATCATATGCAAAATATATCATAAAGCTCTAGAAAGAGTAATATTACAAGAAAGTTTCACAACAAACCTTGATTATCAAACTTAGTATATGGCACTTATTATATAAAATATTATTATCCATCTCATGAAATATAATTCAAAATATTCAACTCATCCAAATATATGTTATAAAATCTAAAAATACTATATTTTTACACTAGATCATTTGATACTACTCCTAAATCTACTAGAAAAGGAATGTTAGTTGATGTTCCATCGCATGTGCTATATATTTGTTTGTCATCTGAGAAGGGGGAATTCACCTCTCACTATTTTGGTCACCAATTTCTTCTTCTTCTTCTTCTTCACGTGATATGCTTGTTTCTCTTAATTTTTATAAGGTAGCAACCATCAAAGCCTCATGGTGGAAATCAAATTGTAAATTATCATAATCTATACTTAATGTGTAGATCATTCGTAAGGTGGGAATCATGGATTAGGCTAAAAATAAGATAAATCATAACTAGAATCTTTAGAAAGTCACTGATTTGGTGTCAATCTTAGAGGCACTCCAACATTCGCGTCGGTAATTTTAGGTGAAAATACAAGTTAAAATGTGGTATAATGAGCATAAGTATGAATGAAGTAATCTGGAAAGTAAAATTACTAGATTAGCATCACATATGACAGTAGGATTAGATCTTATGGTGGAACTGTAGATGCATGAGTAAGGTACGAAGTACCTTAAGCTATGGAATAATGATGGAATTTATAATAGATAATTGAGAGCTTTGAGATAAGTTGGTATATAGTTGGAGTCAACTATTGAGCATTTAATTATTTGTGGGGCTAGGTTATACAAGGTCCCTATTTGCAAAGGATAATTAGCCATCTAAATTTCAATTGAGAATAAGAGGATGAGGATATAATCCCCCAAAATTTTAAAAACCTATAAATTAATAAATAACTTTTATTTGGAATAAATTAGCTTTGAAATTTATTTAATTTAATTATTTTATAGATTTTTGACTATATGAAATTGGATAGGGATATTTAATAAATTAAAATAAATATTTATTATTTTATCATACTCATTTTATTTAAATAAATTTTCAAACCAATATTTTTCCAAAATTAACCTTTTTAAACCCATATATTTAATTATATTTATTAAATTATTAAATAAATTTATTACCCAAAAATATTACACTATTATTTTGTAAATTAAATTATTATAATTTTCCTTATTTTTCCTTTTCCTTTTCCCCCTTTTTCTTTTCTTTCTCCTATTTCTCCTTTTTCCTACTTTCTCTCTTTTTCCTTTTTTTTTCTCCCTTCGGGCTGCCAGGCCAACCTTTCCCCTCCCCCCTGCGCACCTGGGCGAGGCCACATGCCCGTTTCCCCCCTCCTCTCCTTCTTCTCTCGTCAACCAGCCTAACCCCTTCTTTCGCTACCGTCCCGCTACCTCTGCCACCACCCGAGCCACCAAACCACTACCTGTAACCTCCTCTACCACCCCCACACTTCTTTTGGCAAAAACCAACTCTTACAGCCCCTCATTTTCCCCTTCCTTTTCCTTCCTTCTCAACCCCTCCACCTTAGCAGCACCTTCGCAGCCTCGCCGCTGCCACCGCCCTTGGTCACCAACGACCCATCCCTAACCACCACCTAGGGATGGCAATTTTCCCCGCGGGTTCGGGGCCCTGTCGGGGATTCCCCGTTCGGGTTCGGGTTCGGAGATTTTTTCGGGGATAGGTTTGGGGTCCCCATCCCTAAACCTGCCCCAAAATTTTGTTCATATATATTTTTATATAATTATATATATATATATATATATATATATATATATATATATAATTTTTTTAGAATATAACTTAAAAATATAATATAAAAAAATAGTTTGAGGATCGGGGATCGGGTAGGGTTTTAAGAACTGGGAATAAATCGGGGATCGGGTCGGGTTCGGGGATGGGGATGGGGATGGGGTCCCCGTCCCCGACCCGCCCCGTTGCCATCCCTACCACCACCTACACCCCCTCTTCACCCTTGCAACCTTCCTTTACCCTAACTCTCCTCCACCTACTCTCCTCTTGGCCCTCAAGACCCCAACCCGAACCATCACCCTCTCCCTTCTACCTCCCTACCTTTGACCTTTCCCCCCTTATAGCCTGCATGTGGATCACGCTACTCATGCAACATGAGTTCTACATTATTTTGGAATTTTCTTTGTTTAATTATTGAGGTATACTAATGGCTAAGTAAAGTATGTTATTAATTAATTTTTTATTAAGTTTTTATAAAGTTTTATCCTTTTTACTTTTCCTACTTCTCATATGATAATTTTGGGTATTATTTTTAGGTATTGGTTTTGTCAACTAAAGCTTGAATCTTTAACGGGGATACCGATAAGGTTATATTTTTACGGGAATTAAGGTAATCGTTAAACCCCACTTAAACGTATGGATAAACGTATATTAGCACATTATGGTTTTTGATATATTATTATGCTTGATATATGTTGTTTAATATAATATATGTAGTTTCTTATATTGATTGATAAAAAGGAAAGCATGCTAGTTTATATGCTATATATGGAAGAAATGCTTAAGGGAGGAGATTAGTTATTCAAGAAAGTGTTAAGTACTTATCCATGTTATATTATGTTATTGTGACCATTGATGTATGAATAATATTATTGTGAGCCCTAGGGGAATTTTAGTAAAATGTCTTATGAAAGAATGTGGCCTAATATATGTAGGTGCTAATGAGCATTATGTTGAAAAGTAATAGTTGGTGGAGTTGGATGAGGAGAATGGAGTATTAATATTAATATTCATGCAATGATGGTGACTTAATAAAAGTGGTGTAATAAAAGGGCGGAATAGGAATTTGTAAGTAAAAGGGTATTGTGGTAATTTTGAAAGAGAATGGCAAAATGGTAAATTTGTAAGTAAAAGGTTATTATGGTAATTTTGGAAATAAAAGGGCAAAATGGTAAATTTGTAAGTATAGTGTAAAATGGTAATTTTGGAAGTTGAGGGTATTATGGTAATTTTGGAAGTAAAAGGTACAATGGTAAATTTGTAAGTAAAGGGTATTATGGTAATTTTGGAAGAAAAGGGTAAAATGGTAATTTATAAGTAAAGGGTATTATGGTAAATTTAGAAGAGAAGGGTAAAATGGTAATTATAATAATGTAGAATGATAAAATAATAATTTAATAAAAGAGAAGGGTAAAATGGTAATTTAGTGTAAAGGAAGGTAAAATGATAATTTAATAAAAGAGAATGGTAAAATGGTAATTTGGTGTGAAGGAAGGGTAAATTGGTAATTATGATAATGAAGAAGGGCAATTTGGTAATTTATCCAACTAAAGGGACAATTTGGTAATTATGATAATGGAGAAGGGTAATTTGGTAACTTAACCAACTAAAAGGTAAAGTGGTAGCTATGATAATGAAGAAGGGTGATTTGGTAATTTGTCCAACTAAAGGGATAATTAGGTCATTATGATAATGAAGAAGGGCAATTTGGTAACTTATCCAACTAAAGGGCAATTTAGTAATTATAACAAATGAGAAGGGTAATTTGGTAATCTAACCATCCAAATGAGAAATGTGATAAGTGTAACAATTATGAAGGGTGATTGGTGACCTAATAAGTGTAGGAGATAATTTGTTAACCTAAACCAAGTAAGGAGGTGGCTAAGAACAACTATGTGTGTATTATGTGCATTGTGTGCCATGTTTTATGCCATGCTGTGTACCTTTGTAGCGCAACTTGGAGTTGAGGTATGCTTATGTGAATTCCTTATGGCATGTGTACCATAATGATATGTGTTGTGCTTACGATGTTATATGATAGGACCCTCTAGGACATACATTCTAGGATGTTTAATAATATGATATGGGGTGAAAGCATAAAAAGGAACAAATGGGAAGTGAGTTGACTAAGGGGACATGAGATTGACCTTATTATCTTATGATCCATGAGGGGGAAAATAAAAGGAGGTTATAATCAAAATGAAAGAGTGATGTGACTTTCACATGGAAAATTTCTAGGGTTTGCATGGGGTAGATGGAGTATGCATAGGGATGATCCTTACGTAAGAAAGGTACTAGGATTTTGAGTGGCCAACTAGGGTTTCACAGTCGCATGTATAATTGGTGAGTAGAGTGATAGGATTTGGGTTGAATCTAAATGAGATGAGGTGTTAGACGATAAAAGAAAGGTTGGGCCACATAGGTCCAATTAGGGCTTCAAGGGAAAACTCTAGAGAGTGGTAGTGAGAGAATTTGAATGTCATAAGGTGATGGGCCTTAGCCCACACCTTTAGGAGTTGGGTTTTCGTTATGAGTAAATGGAAGGAGGAATGGATATCGGAGTGTGATAAGAGGCATAGAAGTCTCAATATATGGGACGGGCCCTCTCGGAAGGATAGAAGTAGACATGCATGTCAAGGGTAAAATACTTTTGATTAATATACGAATAAGACGCTAATCATTTAAAGAGGAAGATTGTTGAGCCAGATCTAGACCGGTCCACCAAAGAATAATAGTGGCTAGGAACATTTTGCTCTGCATGATTTTCGGTCCACCAACTATAATAGTGGGGCATTACGTGCTCAACAAACTAAACGTAATAAAGATAATACATGAGAAAGACATAAAGTAATTACAGTGAAATACCATGTGAGTAGGGGCCAGATTGGTCCACCGATAAATAATAGTGGCCAAGACCATTCTACCCTGGAGACCGGACCACCGGTAAATAATAGTGATCAAGAGCGTTCTGCCCTGAACGTATTATGGTCCACTAGCTATAACAGCGGGGTTCCAGCACTCACATGGATATAAAATCCAAGAGATGATTGAATAATGATAGAATAATGGCTTAAGGCCCATAAGTATTAATTATACATTATGACTTACTAATATCTAATTGACTTGTTAAGTATGTGAATGTATGGATGTGAATGTTACGTATGTAACTTTCATTGTATATGTATCACGTGTTACATTGCGGGCTTACTTTTAAGTATGTTTTTAAAGGGTTACTCAATACAATAGTACTGAAGGGTTCCATTCGTGGGGCCCCTGCCTATTCAATGGGCAGTATCTCTTGTAGGTCCATTTTCAGGTACTATTCAAGTGGGCAACGGGAAGAGCATAAGGAAATTATCCAGACTTTTAGGATTTCATTCTTTCTCCCTTAAAACCTAATTTAAATTTAATCTATATTCTTGTAACCACCATCGGTGGATTCTATTATTGTAAATGGTTTACTATGCTACTCAGATTTAATTATAGTTTGAGCTCTCGTAAATTATATTTTACATTTTTATCCTTAGCACTTGATACTAGAACGGTAGGAGTGAATCGGTCTGGTACTAAATGTGGCAGTAATATTCCCAAAATTCACAGTTTAATATTTTGCTTCCGCTATTTCTTTTAATAAAATAAAATTTTTCAGTAGTGAATTTTTGGAATGTTACAGAGGATGTGTCAAGATTCAAGCCCATGTGTGTAGGCTAAAAAGGTTTTATAATGGTGGATGACATAAGAAAGAAAGTATATTTGAGGTATACACATGTTGGTAGTATCAAAGTACACATCCATAATGAAGTTCGGCAAGGAACAAAGAATGGAAACAAAATAATGCTGAATATGGGGGCAATAATAGCCAACATAGGGGATTTTTTTGTGGTAGTTTTTTACAAGCCCCATGTTAGTTTCTAACATATGTTTTAGCTTCAATTTCTACTTTATGTTGGTTGCAGGATCCTTTTATCCTATATAAGGGGATTTTTGTAGAGAATATACAAATAAAATAACTAAAAAAGAGAGAGAAAATCATCGTATCTAGATATAGGGTGTATTGTAAAAGAAAGTTTGATTGAGGGCAGAAAGTTGTTTATCTAATGGGAAATCAAGAACAAGATTCTTATATTTTTTTGAGAGAGATCTTAATTAGAAGTGGGGAGATCCTAATTTAGTGGATTATCAAGAATTTGTTATTAGATAGTCTTAGTGAGAAAAAGTAATGGGTAAGTGTTCTTGAAATTTACATTATTTATGAATTTAGTAATAAAAAATCATGTTTAAATCAAGTCTTGCTATAGTTAGTTCCTTGATTTAGGTTATACTTTTATGTAGTTTTTGCCTCTTGTTGGTTGCTAATTATTAAGATGCTTTGTATATATATGTTAGGTCCTACAATATGCAAATATAAAACCTAATATATTTTATCAATGAGAATCACTACAGGATACAAGATAGTAAAGACCGAGCAGAGATTTTGATTTTATATGTGGATTCATATACATCCTCAATAAAAAAAATGAATAAATTCTACTTAGGTACTATAAGATTTGATATAATTTTTCTTAAATGCCATTTATTTAACCAAACCCATATAAGTACCATATGTTTTACATTTTTTCTTTCACTTTAGTATCATTTTATTAAGATTTTTAGTTATATATGACTAAAATAATAACATTTCTAATATTGATTATTTTTTAAAATATGGATTAAAATGCTCTAAACATTCAAATATATTTTCCCAAAATTTTAGAATTTTGTAGACTTTTTTTATATAATTTTCATGTTATTTCTTTTTTAAAATGTATAGAAAAAATAAATAGATAGTATAAAGTGAAATAAAAATATTAAAACATGTGGTATTTAAATTAGATTGTTTAAAAGACGTATTGGCTAAGTAGAATGAAGCTAAATATTATGCTACCTAAGTAAAGTTTATCCAAAATAAATTCTAGTGAAGTGGCCATATTATTCTTTTTTCCCTAGGAGGCAAAAAGCTCGAGTCTTGTCATGATTACATAGCTAAGAAAACTATATATAACACTAAGTATTTAAAGGTCAAATGGAAATTATAGAAGGTGATATGGACTTTTCCTCAACTAGGAAAATCATGCCCTTGAACACAGGCACAAAGGACAAGGATTAGCCCCAAAAAGCTTACAAGTGTGCATCGTTTGGCCTTAGTTGTAATACCCAAAATATTATATAATACTAATCCTTATTAATTTATATTTTAACTTAATCCATAAATATTATATTAATTATTTTTGTTAACCCTTGACCTGCAAACCCATATAAAATATTTAATAAAATTTAATCTAATTATTTTATCTTTTGTTATTTAAATCCAATCTTACCGATAATTTTACTCGTTTTATTTTTTTGAATCGGATACCTTAAATGTGGATAAATTAACTTTATTATAATCCTAAATTTAAACATAATTATAATTCTAACCTTAACTTTATTTTCTTTTCTCTTTTTCATTTTCCTTCTCCTTTTCTTTTTCTCCTCTTTGCTCTCAGCCCAATCCACTTTTTTTCTTTTTTCCCCTTTCTCTCCTCCGGCCTAACCAGCCTAGCCTATCCCATTCTTTCCCCATCTAAACCCCAACCCATTTTCTTTTTTCTTTCTTTTCCCTTTTCTCTCAACCAAACCCAAACACACCCCGTGTACAAGTCCTTGTGCCCCAACACACCTCTAAATGCACCCTAAACCCCTACCTATGCCCAGGCACTCCATCCCTCTTTCTCTATCAGGGCAAACCTGTAACACCCCCAAAATTCACTACTGAAAAATTTCGTTTTATTAAAAGATAATAGCGGAAGCAGATAAATAAGACGTGAACTTTGGGAGTATTACCGCCACACTTAGTACCAGACCGGTTCACTCATACCGTTCCAGTACTAAGTGCTAAGGCTAAAGGAAAATGAAATACAACTTGTAAGAAATTCAACATACTTAAATCAGAGTAGCGCATCAAATTATTTACCAGAATAAAATCCACCAATGGTGGTTACAGTAATAACGTATACATTTAAAACCAAGAATTTAAATGAGAATGAGAAACCCTAACGATACCGGATAACTCCTTACTCTCTTTCCCGTAGCCCACTTGGGTAGCACCTGAAAATACCTGCAAGGGCACTGCCCATTGAATAGGCAGGGGCCCCATAAAGGGAATCCCTTCAGTACTACGGTACTGAGTAACCCTTTAACACCACACTTAAAGACAGGCCCGCATACAACACATAATGCAAGCCACACGCATATAAATAATGAGAGATGCATACGTAACAATAACCAACATAATACTTTATAAGTCACGGTCGATACTTTGGGCCTTAAGCCATTATTCTGTCATTAACCCATCAATATCATATTTTGTATCTATGTGAGTACGAGAACCCCACTATTATAGCCGGTGGACTGGAAAGTATATACTCAGGGCAAAACGCCTCTGACCACTATTATTGCCGGTGGACCGGAAGATAAACACACAGGGCAGAACGCACCTGACCACTATTATTTGCCGGTGGACCGGTCTAGCCCCGACTCACATGGTGTTCCACTATAAGTGATTAGTATTTTTCCATAATCTTATTCACATACATAACTGATTTTATTGAGCTCGGGACCCCCACTATTATTGCCGGTGGACCGGAGTATATATGTAATCATCATCCAGGGCACAACGCTCCTGGCCACTATTATAATCGGTGGACCGGTACTCATAATCACACACTAGGGCAACACGCTCCTGGACCACTATTATAACCGGTGGACCGGTACGCAATATCACATACCAGGGCAACACGCTCCTGGACCACTATTATAACCGGTGGACCGGTACGCAATATCACATACCAGGGCAACACGCTCCTGGACCACTATTATAACCGGTGGACCGGTACGCAATATCATAAATCATCTGGGCCCGGCTCATTAATATTCCACTTTCAATTATCGTATCTTTCCTTTCTTTAATCAGCACATCAATCATATTTATTTGCCTCGATTGGGAGATCGATAACCCAGGACACAAAGGTACACCGGTCGTACCGGTGCATATCAGCTACTCAGTACCCTTTAACCATGAACCCAAGGACGCAAAGGTACCCTGGTCGTACTGGTGCATAAAGCTAACTCAGTACCCTACCGACAAGGACACCTAATCCATAAGTATGCATACCCCCTAACTAGGTCCGTAGAGCTAGGAAGAGTAAGATATAGGGCCTGGCTGGGGCACAAAGGCACACCAGCAAATACCAGAATAATCGTGGACTAAACCACGTCCTTAGGGTAGCGACCCCTAAGGAGTCACCATTCCCGATCTCGAGGTATTTCACTTTAAGTAATAGTGTCTTAATTAAGGTGGTCACATAAAGCACGATAATCCGATACTTATTCACTTTCAATCGTTTTGATATCATTAATCGTTTCTTATTCAGAGGATTATCCAGGATGTCACAGAGAAATCATCAAGGCCATACTAATCATTAGATACTCTTACTTGGCTAATCAACATTATTTAATCATATTAATGTTCCACAATCTCAAAGACATATTAGGTACAAATTACTCATTTGCCCCTTTACTTATATAATTGTTAAGTATCCATTCCTTACTTGATAAATTACCACATTACCCTTAAGGTTGCATAATTACCAAATTACCCCTTGTCCACTTTAGATTACCAAATTGTCTCCTACACTTTTTAAACCACCGTTCACCCCTTATAATTACTACACTTGTCATATTTCCCTTTTGGGTTGGTTATATTACCAAATCACCCTTCTCCTTTGTTATAATTACAAAACTGCCCTTGAGTTGGATAAATTACTAAATTACCCTCCTTCATTATCATGATTACTATTTTGCCCCTTTAGTTGGTTAAACAATTATCACTTTACCCTTTTATCGGCTAAATTACCAAATCGCCCCTTTAGTTGAACAAATTACCAAATTGCCCTTCTCCTTTATCATAATTACCATTTTACCCCTCTCAATTATTTTAATTGCCATTTACCCTTTTTAATTATCACAAATCCCAATTTACTCTTCTTCATAATCACCAATATTAATTTACCCTTTTTCATAATCAAAATTACTATATTACCCTTCTCCATTATTAAAATTACCATAATGCCCTTTAGTTGGTTAATTTACCAAATTACCCTTCTATAGTATCATACTTATCCAATTGCTCTTCTACAATCATAATTTACTTGCTAAATTATCTTTTGTCGTTATCATAATTACCAAGTTACCCCTTACTCCCAAGTTTACCATAATATCCTTTCTTTTACAAAATTACCATTTTACCCCTTACATCCAATTTTACCATAACATCCTTTTATTTATGAAAATTACCACCATACCTCTTTTACTTTACAAATTACTATTTTACCCTTTTACATCCAAGATTACCATCTTTATCTTTCCTTACATAATTACCATTTTTCCCTTCTTTTCCAATTTACCATATTACCCCTTTACTTATAAATTTCCACTTTGCCATTCACTTATGCAATTTACCATATTACCCTTTACTTATGAAATTACGATTTTGCCCCTCTACCTCCAAAATTACCATAATGCCCTTTTCACTTGAACAATTACCATAATGCCCCCCTTCATCCAAAATTACTATTTTACCCCTACTTCCAAAATTACCATTTTACCCTTCTTTCTCACAACTTACAATTTTATCCTTTACTTGTAAATTATCATTTGGCCATTTAATTATAAAATTACCATATTATTCTTTTGTCTCAAAAATTACTGAAATACCCTTCTCCACTTATAGAATTTCCACTCAACCCCTTTATTCACCATTTTTATGAATTTTCTAACACTACATAAAAAAATGGTATTAATACTTCATTTTTGTTATCTTAGTCCACCAACTTGTCATTTTTCAACATAATACTCATTAGCAACTATACACATTGATTTATTTATCTCATAAGCATAATTACCAAAATACCCTTAAGCAATAACATCATTCATGCATTAACAACATGGTACATCATAATCAAGTGTTTAACATTTCTATCCATATTCCAACTCCTTCTTTATTTAACCTACCTACATATGGCATAAAAGTTATCATGCTATTTCTTTTTAACAAACAATATAAGAAACCATAAACATATCATGCTAAGCATACAAAACATGCATAAAATCATACTAAGCCCTAAATGTGCTAGCATACGTTTTTCCATATATTTAAGGGAGGATTAACGGTTACCTTAATCCCGCAAAATATCAATCTTACCAAGCATAATTAGCAACTCAACACCTAAAAATAATATCCATCATACTTATGTTAGAAATAAGAACCAAAGCATAAAACTTTATAAATTTTAATTAATAAAACACTTAACATAAAATACCATTTTACCTTAAAAATTATCCAAACTATTTTTAAAACCAAGGGGAGATCATGCTGCATGAGCAGCGTGAGTTTCATGCAAAATTATGGGGAGAAAAGGGTTCGAAGGGGGTGAAGGAAGAAAAATAAACCATTTTCGGGTTAGGGTCTTTAGGCTAGAAAAGAAGGTGGTTAGGGGAGGTTCTAAGGTAGGGGAATGGTGCAGGAGTGTAGAGGGGGTGTAGGTGGAGGCTAAGGGTGGTTTCGAGGTGGCTCAAGGTGGCGGAGACGGCGGCGGCAAGGCGGCGAAGGTGGGCTGTCGAGAAGGGTCGAGGGAAGAGGCTGTGAAGGAAGGAAAAGGAGAGGGAAAAATGGAGGGGTGCAAGGGTTGGTTTCGGCCAACTAATGGATGGCGGTTGTAGAGGGGGATGCAGGGTGTCGAACGGTGGGTTGGGTGGCGGCAGAGGGGGCCGGAAGGCGGCGGTAGAGGCGGTTGCAGGTGGCTCGGCGGTAAGGGGAAAAATCTGGGAAGAAAAAGGAAAAGGAGGAGAAGGGAGGAAGTGTAGGGCTCGAAGGGGCTGTGTGGTGGTGCAGGGTGGTAGTAGGCAGTGGCAGAAGGCGGCGCAGGGGGTTGGTATTGGTGGTTCGAGCGGCGGCGGGCGGTGGTGATCAAAAACCGGGGGAGAATGGAGGGAGAAGGAAGGAGAGAAAAGGGAGCTCGGGGGAGGATGATAGGCTCGAAAAAAAATGTGCGAATGAGGGGCTTGGGAGATGAAGAAAAAGAAGAGGGGGAAGAGAGGGGCAGGGCTGGCCGATCGAGAGGACAAGGGTAGCAGGTGGCGGTCGGTTGGCAGGGGAAAGAGAAGGGGAGAAGAGGGAAAGGAAGGGGGTACACGGCTATGGTACAGGGGCGGTTTGGTTCAAATCGGGGAAGAAAATGACGGGGGAGAGAGGAAGAAAGAGAGGGCAAGGAGGTAGGTGGTGGCCGGTGGCAGTTGCAGGTGGTAGCGTGCTCGACCGTGCCAGATATGGTGGTCGGGCGTGGGAGAAGAATGGGAAGAGAAGAAGAAAGGGACGGAGCGGTCGGACCGGCGTAGGAAAGAAGAGTAGCCCGGCCGGTCCAAAGGAAAAATAAGGAGGGATGTTGGGCTGCTGGAGGGACGGCGTGCGAGGGGCAAGGGAGAAGGTCGGGCCTGTGGCCTAGTGCGCGAGGAGGGGTAGCAGGCCGAGGGGTCTGGCGGCCCAAAGGAGGGGGGGAAAGAAAAGAAAAAAAAAAGAGAAGAAAGGAAAAGTGTAAAAAGAGAAATGGAAAATAGTAAAATAAATTAAATTAATTTATAAAATTATAAAATGTAATATTCTTGATAAATTATCTAATTTAATACTTTTATTTTTTATAATCTAATATTTTAGTTTAAAAAGGATAAAGTTGGTAAAATATTAGTTTGGAAAATTATTTAAATAAAATAATATGATAAATAGCAAATTATTTATTTTTAATTTATTAAATACTCTTATCCAAATTTACATACTCTAAAATCCATAAAATAATTAAAATAAATAATCTAAAAGCAATTCTATTCCAAATAAAAGTAATTTATTAAAATATAGGTTTTCGAAATTTTTGGGGTATTACATTAAGGCAGCGACCCCTAAAGAGCCACAATTCCCAATCTCGAGGTCTTTCACTTTAAGTATTAATGTCTTAATTAATGGTGATCACAAAAGTACAATAATCAAATAATTATCCAATTGTTCGGATATCATTAAACATTCCTTATGCAAATGGTTGTCCAAGGTAACATGAAAGAATCATTAAGGCCACCCTAAACTCATCTAATTTCCGAATTAGAACTCGTTCTTGTGATACTTACTAATCATCAAATACTTTTACCTCGTTAATCAACATTATTAGAGCCATATTACGAATTCCACAATCATAGTGATATACTAGATACAAACTACTTATTTACCCCTTACTTATAATATCACTACGTCATCCCTTCCTTATTTGATAAATTACCATATTACCCTCCTGGTTACAAAATTACCAAGTTATCCCTTATTCGATTTAGGTTACTAAATTATTTATCATACTTATTAGGTCATTAATCCCCTTTAATAATTATTACACTTAATATACTTTCCATTTAATTGGTTAGAATACCACTTTGCCCTTTTTCCTTTATATAATTAATGAATTATCCTTGAGTTGGTTAAATTACCAAATTACCCTTCCTCCTTATCCTAATTACCAAATTAACCACTTTATTTAGTTAATTACCCAATTACCGCCCTCTATTATCAATGACCAACTACCCTTCTCCACTATCAAAATTACCAAATTACCCCTGGTTGGTTAAATTACCCAATTGCCCTTTTATATGATCATAATTACCAAACTACCCTACTCCATTATTAACATTACCAAAATACCCTCTAGTTGGTTAAATTACTAAGTTACCCCACACATTTATCATATTTACTATTTTACCCTTCTCCATTATTAAATTATCAAATTACCCTTCAGTTATTTAAATTATTATATTTACCCTTCTCCATTATTATAATTACCAATTTACTCCTTTTCAATTTCCACTTTTACCCCCTTGATTTATAAATTACCGTTTTACCCTTTACCTTCAAATTTACCCTTTTACCCCATAACTCCTAAAAATTTCCACATCGCCCTTTTACTTATAAAATTTCCATGTATCCTTAATTATGAAATTACTATCCTACCTCTTTTAATTTCCAAATTACCATTCTGCCCGTTAATCACAAAATTACAATTTTACCCTTTAATTATAAAATTACAATTTTACCCTTTTATTACAAAATTACCAAATTGTCCTTTTATTACAATTTACCAAATTGCCACTTTTATTACAAGATTACCAAATTGTCCCTTTTATTACCAGATTACTATTTTACCCTTTATTCAGAAAATTACACCTTTACTCCCTTTCTTCCAAAATTACCATTTCCTCCTTTTATCAACAAATTTATCATATTACCCTTGCCTCCAAAATTACCATAATACCCCTTAGCACACCACTTATTAAATTATTATTATTACTACATAAAATATCAATATTAATGCATCATCCACAACTTCAAGGTTAATACAATACTCATTAATACCCATATATAAATTAGGCCATACTCTTGTACAATATACATTAATAAAATCCCCTAAGGCTCACAAAATATTAAATATATATTAAATATTACAATAGCATAAAACAACATGGATAATACATAACATTTTCCTTAACAACCAAATCATTGCCTTATTAATATTTCCATACATAAAAACAATCTATCATGCTTCCTTTTCATCAGTCACCACAAGCACCACATATTAAATACTAAAAACCTATATCAAGCATAATACACATTAAAAATGCCTAATGTGCTAACATGCGTTAACCCATGCATTTAAGCGGGATTTAACGGTTACCTTGGTTCCCGCCAAAAATAACCATCACCAGTATTCCGGTTTAAGGTTTAAGATTCAATTATCAAAACCAACACCTAAAAATAATATCAAGGTTTATTATGTTAGAAATCATAAAAATCAAGACATAAGGCTTTATAACAATTAATAGAATAATTAATTTAAAATATAATTATACCTTAAAATTAATATTCAAATCAATAAAAGAAGGCAGCAGCTCATACTACTCAGGCAGCATGAGCTGCATGCAAAGAAAGAATAAAAAGAGGGGCTCAAAGGTGGTGGAGATAGGGAAAATGGGTATTTTCGGGTTGGTGGTTTGGGGCTAAGGAAAGGGCATTGTGGGGAAGGATTTGGGGCAAGGTAATGGTGCAGAAGTGGAGAGGGGGTGTAAGTGGTGGTCGGGGAAGGGTTGATGGTGGCTAATGGTGGCGGAGGCGGCAGCAGCAAGGTTGCGAAGGTGGCAGTCAAAGTGGGGTGTCGAGGTGCAGGCTGGCGAGGAAGGAAAAGAGAGGGGAAAAACGAGGGCTTTCGGATGATGGTTTCGGCCAAATGAGGATTGGGGGTAGTAGAGGGGGTTGCAGGGAGTAATAAGGTGGCTTAGATGGCGGCACAAGCGGCGGAACGATGGCGGATCGGGGCTGCATAAGGTGTTTGCCGAGAAGGGGTGGAAGGGGAGAGAAAAGAAGAGAGGAGGAATAATGGGCTGTGAGGTGGCTTGATGGGGACTGTGATGGTTCGAGGGTGAGGCAGAGAGTGGCAGGAGGTGGTGCAGGTGGTGGTTGAGGTGGTGGAAGTGGCAGAGCGGCGGTGGCAAAAAAAATAGGGGGAGAGAAGGGAGGAGAATAAGGGAGAAAAGGAGAGGCTCGGGGCATGGGGAGGCTCGAAAAAAATGCAAAAAGGGTAGGGAAGGAGGAATAAATAGAAGAGGAAGAGAAGGGTAGGGATAGGGCGGATCGAGGGGTGTCGGTAGGGTGGTAGGGGAATGGGGGTTGCAGGGAGAGGGAGAAGAAGAGGGGCGGCAGGGAGAGGGAGAAGAAGAGGGAGACAAGGGTGGTGGGACCGGTATGGCCGGAAAACGACGAGAATGAGAGGGAGGGAGACAGGGAAGATCAACGGGGGAGAGGGAGCTGCAGGTCGGGAGGAAAAAATCTCGCCGGTGATGGAGGAAGAAGACGAAGGGAAGAAGAAAGGGAGTCGGGCTGGGGGTTGTGTGTGCGAGACGGGCGGACCGACCGAAAAAAGAAGGAGACGGCCCGGTCGGGCAAGAAAGGAAAGAAAGGTGGGTGGCTGGGCGATGCGGGGAAAGGCAGGGGAATGGGTCTGCGGCCCAGCACGCAGGAGAGGGAGAGGGCAGGGCGGCTGGCCGGTGGCCCAAGGAAGGAAAAAGAAAAAGAAAGAAAAGGGGAAAGAAGGAAAAAGGGGAAAAAGAAAAGAAAATTTGGTTTTAATTAAAATAATAAATTATAATATTTTTGGGTAATAAATTTATTTAGAAATTTAATTAAAATACAAGGATATAAAAGGGATAATTTTAGTAAAATAATAATTTAGAAAATTGTTTAAATAACAAGAGTATGATAAAATAAGAAAATATTTATTTTAATTTATTAAAATATTTATACTAAATTTCATACGCTCAAAAATCCATAAAACAATTAAATTAAAAATATTTAAAAGCTAATTTATCCAAAATAAAATTTATTTATTAAAATATAGGGTTTTAAAAATTCGGGGGATTACACCCTACCTCTCGTGGTAGCAAATTTTATGATTTGTTTCTCTATTTGCTCCAAATCCTCCATGGTTGTGTCCTAATATATGGCCTAACTATATTGCATGTTATCCATTATTCCAAGATTACTTTGGACACTCCTTTCACATTGCTTTTTATCCATTATTTTCCCAAATATTACACCTACATAAAGTTCTCAAAATATAGCAGTATCTGAGACCAAAAAACTAATTATAACGTGAAAAAAATACATGCAAATTGAGGATGTAGATGATATAATATATGTACATTTTCTCATTTATCATGTGCCCTACTACTACAACTACTATTATATTTTGAAGGTCAAGACCTAGGATCCAACTTTAGCAAATTTAAATACATATTTTTTACTCTATCATTTTTTTAATAGATGTCACCAAGCATTTCAATAATAGACTTTGATCATTAATATCTTTTAATGTGTATTGATAAAAACTAAAAAAAAAATACTATGAAAGTACTTTTCAATATGGATATAATAGTTATATTTTTATATTATAATGTATTACAATCTAAGAAAATTAAAGGTCAAATTTTACCATCAAAGCACATGATATTAACTATTAAAAAACAAAGGGAGTAAATAGTTATCTTGTCTATAGTAGTTAATTTTATCACAATTCAAATAAAATTAATGTAACTTCTCAATAACACACATAGAGTGAACTTTGTAGGTTAAAGTTTTCTCTCTCTTGATTGAAATGAATATACAAAATGAGTTAAACTTGAGACATAAACAATGTTGTCTTTGTCTTATTTTTAATGATTTGATCTTATTAAAAAAATTTAACATGTTATTATTATTAATATTTACCATTATTATTACCATAATTAATATATTTTATTGCTACTATTACTATTAATATCATTACCATCATCATCATCATTATTATTATTATTATTATTATTATTATTATTATTGATTTTTTTATTATTTCTATAATTATTGAAATTTTGATGGTTTGGCATAATATAATAAATCATAAAAATAAGTTGAAGAGAATATAACCATACTTATTTTTTTGGTCATTAATAGTAATTTTAGTAACCTCGATTAATCATAAGGTACATCATGAGTATACACAACCCGTCATATGGGTACTCTATCTAGTTGATGTAACATATGTCAGCATTTATCTATTATGGTGTAATGTTTTAGCCATATTAGCACACACATAACAATATAACTAAGCAAGGCATTTGATTATAGCACTGTCACTTGAAAAATGGCATAATTCTTATTCATTCATATGCACTCTCATCACCTTGCTCGCTCACTCGCTCGCTCCTTCTCTTTATGATTTTTAATAGCCATGCCTCTCAAGTATCATCATGTTCTATTAGTCATCGTCATTACATTATCTTTATCTGAAAGTTGATACAAATCAACAATTTATCAAAATATGACCGAGAGTTTCCTCATAGTTTTCACAAACACCACAATAATTTTCAATGTCTAACTACCATCTTAGCAATTTATCTCTAGTCAATAATGCTTGGTGACAAGCTTCCCAACAGATCACCATATGTGTGTGCATACCTCATGTTTCCATACCAAGGAGTACCAATCCTTCTTCTTCTTCTCTTTGTGTTGCATCATACCATAGGACTTCTCTATAGCATATTTATCCTAACCACACTTTCCTATCATAATATAACATAACATAAATTGTCTCAACCTCATCATTGCATTGAAGATCCAAGATTGGTGAGCTTTAGTTACCACGTCTTATATATTCCGAGTTTTGATGTATACACCATGTATAAACCATAATTATTTTGAAATTTAGATGTGAAACAGGTAATTGAGTAGGGTTTGTTAGGGTAACTTAAGCATATGATCTGAATATGATATGATATAAAGTATTAATTTGGTAGAGTGTTTCATAGAAATGCATTTTTTTGGGTATCTAAGTACAAGATTATATTTCTTGCTAAAAATTACAGACATGAGGATTAGACTCTCTAATAATATGCAAGTAAAGGTGTTTATCATGCTATTGAATCAATACAGCTCATAAAACTTCTACATGACTTACAAGCTTGAAAATTATACATTCTTACAATAATATTAATTATGAATTTTCTTCATACGTGGATTGTTGGTTTTTGCTCATTTTTAAAAATTCTACGTATCCTTATCCCTCCATGTATGATATATTGTAGTAAATACTATAACTCGAGCTTCTTAAACTCAGCCCTCATCCTCCTCATATGTTCCACTACAGAATCAATTGCTAAGTATTCATGTTTTTGTTACATCCTAGCTTGTGCAATAGGGGAAGCCGTAGCTTTTGAAAATATAGGTAGCAAAAAAATAGGTGTTGGTGGTCCTCGGGATGTTCTTGACAAAGCACACAAGTAACCTCAGCTTGTATCCCAAAAGGTTCATAGTAATCTATTGTTAGTGTATATCTACTCAAGTTCAACTAACCACAAGATAAAATAATGTATTGGGATTAAATATTTATCCCATATTGCAATATTCTAGTCCATAACATTGCCACGAGGTTTTATCCTACTATAAGCCTTATTGAAAGAGTTCCCTAAGCTCTAATATCTTTCTTATAATCCATGATGTAGAGGGTCTTACGCAAAAAAGGGTTGGTTTTGTTAAGAGTTACCTAACCACAATAAATTCATACACATTGCATTAAAATCTGATATAAATTATTGAGGAAGAGGAAACACTATGCTTTAATAAGTTTCGAGGATGAAGAGAAATACTTGAATGGGTTGCAGTCAACTTGCACAACTGAGGAAATTTGATCGCCCCGATCTCATTCTCAAGGTACAATTCTCTAGGAGCGGCTTATAGTATTGTTGAAACAAGTATTTTCCATATATAGGTACACCTAGGTACTTGAAGGTAGATAACCTTATGGTATGTGCAAGAGTGTGTGAATGTAACACCCCTAAAATTTTCTAAAAAAATGACTATTATAGCTAATATAAGAGTATTACTACCATACCTAATACGAGTCTAATTTACCTTATAATTCTCATATCAAGTATAAGGAAAATCAATTATAATTTTAAACATGATAAAAATTGGGATATTTCATAAAATAAAGACAAAGAGGTAGGAGATGAAAATCTGAGTACATCATAATCAAAATATAACAAAAGAGATCCCATGAAACTAAGAGTCCATAAGTTACTCAAACAAAAATGCTACACTACCAAATAATTCAGACTGTACACCCAAACCCATGTAATAAATAAAATTTCTCCTCGAACGGTATAGTGTGAAAATAAGCCCTCATTTGTCTTAATTCTTCTTCTTACCGCTCAAATGGTGCTTGTTGGCAGGCTATAATCTTGATCATTTCTTTTTGATTTTGTTCTATTTGAGATTTTTATTGTTGTTCTTGAACAAAATCACCATGCATTCCAAGCAATCAATAAATACTTGCATATCAACAAGTGGGTCATATGCTCATCGAAATAAGCAACACCTATAAAAAGGATGATCACTACCAAATATATTGAGTAAAATAATGATTACATCAAAAGATTAAGGCATGCATAACACATAAGGTCATATGATATGAGAATTACTATGTATATGTATACTATTCATGATATGAGATGATTAAAAGAAACTTGTATTAGAATTCATTCTCATGTAATCACACATTTTTGATTACTTAATCGCATTGAGACTGGAATCCACTTGTATCACTTCTAGTAAAAACCCTAATTTTATCTAATTTTAATCCCAAGTAATTAATATCTTAACCTAATTTTAATGTCAAAATTTTGATATTTTTACCTTATCCTAATTCATTAATCCTAAATCTTAAATTAATCTTAATATTGATTATGGGTCATTAATATTTTTTAAACATAAACCTAAACCCATATAGTTTATAATTAATTTTACCCTAATTCACTAATATTATTTTTTCTTTGTTATTTTTCCTTTTTATTTTTCTTCTTCTCCTTTTATTTTCCCTTTTCTTTTATTCCTTCCTGATTTCCTCCTCCTCCTTCTTCCTCTTCTTCCTATGTATTTCACTCCTCTCCTAATCATTTTCCTTCTATCATAATTACACCATAAACCTACCTATCATACTTTCATTATCACGACCATAAACTCCCACATCTGAAGGGATGTGTTCTATTGAAATTTTTGGGCCCCCAAACCCCTTGCCTAATTGTGCATGCGCCCACTTCCCCTGCTTACCTCCTCTGCCATCCCTCAACATTCATACAAACTCTCTCTCTCTCTCTCTCTCTCTCTCTCTCTCTATGTACACCCCTTTTCCACTCTCTTTCTCCTTAATTCATTTAATTCCCTCACCTAACTCCCTCCCTTTATCCATTATCATCAAGCACCATAACCCATGGCAAACACCCCTATATCATGTTGCACAACCACTGAACGTCCAACATTCTCACAACTCTAAAAAACCACCATCACCTACCTCTATTCCTCCCCCACTCACACTAAATTCGACCTCCTTTCTAACCCCCTAACATCGGTTGTTACCATCGTTGCAACCTCATCACCTTTGACAACAACGATAGCTACCTCTCTCCTTATTTGACCATTTCCACCATTTCACCCCTTACCTTAAACCCTCCTTGTCGGTCTACCCCTCCTAGAATCTACCTTTATTGTCATTTCCACCCCCTTAGAATTTTATCTAGTTCCTTTGTCCCTCTTAGTTTCGACACCAAGTGTCGCGCCCCTCCCCTTTATTGCATAAAGTTCTACCGTTGTACTTTCAAGCCTTATACGATTCAGTTTTGCTCCATTTTCACCCTCCTTTTTATTATATTATCCTTTATTATATTATTAAGTTCTAATTTTGTTTTATCCTTTCTTCTTAGGTAATGTTTTGGAGGTCTCAAAGGAGGTGGGTTAGGCTACACCTGCTTAGAGACCGGTGTCCTTTTTGATAATAATATAAGTCGTAGTCAGGATTTTTATACTAAATATTATGTATTATCATGTTTTTATTATTATGTTTTAAAGTCATATCATTAATTATATGATGTGATAATATGGTATCATATGATGGAAAGTGTGTAAGATGAGAAATCATGTGCTTATACGATATTCTTACAATAATTTCTATGTTGTAAAACCTAAGTGAATTAGTATGACATATAGTATTATATGTGGATTTTAATAAGTATGATAAGTGAAAAATGAGTATTATTGATATTTACGGTGGTGAAATAAATTAAGGATTAGAAAATAATTATATCGGACATATAATGTTTTTGTAAAATAAAGGTGTTTAGCTATCTTTAAGGGTATTTTGGTCAGTATGGGTTTAATATAAAATTTTTAGAATTTTAATGTGTTAAATGGTTTTAAATATTCTAATAATACCTTTTTAAATGTTTGGAGTAATTATGAATGGCCTAAGTCCAAATAAAATGGGAACATAGCTTAAATTGGAAATAATAACCCTAAAGACAATGTTATTATTGCATGTCTAGGACGCCAAAGTTAGGCCATGATTTTTGGATATGTTTTTAATATTGAAATTTTATGAATTTATGTTAAATTTGTTTATCATATGATTCTTATGGATAAAGTTATACCTAATTAGTCAAATTAGAGTTTCATAGGGATTATAAATAGTAACTCTAGAAATAGGGTAATTATCTCATCCGTAAGAAATTGGATTTGACCTTGATTTTTTGATATATTGATAATATTATTATTTGAGGAATATTTGCTAAAATTGGTGGATAAATGATAATTATGAAAGAAGTTATGCTTTTATTATGAAATTAAGATTTTCTTAAGAAAATTGTGACATTTTACCTTGGAGAATGTTCCTATCTTCATGTGGTTGAGGTTTATGTGTTTTAGATAATTATTTTGATATGTATTATGTGCCTTGAATATATGTGTATGTGCGTGTGTGTGTGTGTGTATACGTGCATGATGACCTTGAGATAAATGACATTGAATAAGACATTAATCACTTAAAGTGAAAGATCATGTAAGTTAGAATCAATGTGTAGATTCCATTCCACTAGCTTAATAATAGTGGCTAGGAGTTTTTTTTCTTGGGTGGTGCTTCATACCATTTCACTAGTTTAATAATAGTAGCCAGGAGCATTTCGTCTTGGAAGGTGTAAAGTTTGTTCTACATGCTTAATAATAATGACTATACACGTTTTGGCATAGGTGGTGTTTCAATGTGTTCACTGGATTAAGAATAGTGAGGTCCTAAGCTTGAGATAGATAATAAAATAGTTGATGATGTTATCTAATGATGAAAATATAGATTTATTTATTCTCTTGTATCATATTATGTTTAAGCTTTTCGCTTGATAAGTTATTTATGTGATCTTATGTAATTATATCCTTTCTTGATTGTATTGTCGCATTACTCACTATATAGTATATTGATCATCTTTTTGTGGATATTGATCATTCCTACAAGTAGAGGGCTCGAATGTTTTTCTGCAGGTCGATGAGAACCTATTAGATGATTTTGCTATTTATGATGTTTTATGTGTGGAGTAATGACTCTTTTGTATCAAGGTTGGACATAGAATCATATTATCCGGTTACTCACTTTTAGTTTGGATACCTTTTGAGACTCTTAGTTTGGATACCTTTTGAGACTCTTAGTTTTTATTGTATCTCTCTCTCTCTCTCTCTCACTCACTCTCTCTCTCTCTCTCTTATGTATTTTGATATTGTACTCAGAGTTAATCTCCAAAAATTATATTTAAGTTTATAAAAGTTCTCTTATTTTCTATTGATCATATTTTATGTTCTAATTATTTTTCCTTGTAATTGATGTAGGGAGGGTATGGTAAGCTAGACTTATGCTGATTATGACGGTAACATCCAACTATTTTGATATTATGCTTATGCTAAAACTAAATTTTGGAATATTACACCTCTGCTCTTCTTCCCTCCACATATGGTAGATAAGAGTCAAAATCCCTTTCACTTTCACTTTTTACTCCTCTTTTTCCACATGTAGGAGATAATAGTCAAACTAGAGTTAAACACATTTGGTAACCATAGTAAACCACTAATTCTTAAGTATATGTATCCTACTAGTCGATATTTTGGACTTACATAGAGTACATTAGCGTCATTTGGTTCCGTTAGAACCATGCCACCATCACTATAACTTATTATCTCTTGAATGGTTCCGACTCATATGATCTTCCATTTTAAGTATTAGTGGCTTATTAAATCATTAACCAAACACTTAGCATGTTCTTCTTTCTCTTCTTCTTCCTTACTTTCATTAATAACACTTCCACTTATATCTTATCACATGGGATGTCACTTATCATCGAATTGATTCCATTTTTTTTTAATTTATAAGGAAAACATGTAATAATACTTAGGGTAATTTTATAAGTCACATGAATCACCAATGAGGAAATTAAAAACTTTCTTCAATTGAAAAGATTAAAATACCATTATAAGAATCTAATTGACAATTAATCCATTAAATCATCCATAAGATTCCTCAACTCACTAAACTTACACAACACCTCAACATATCATATTAAATAGAACCAAGTAACCAACTGATGTGTTTTTATCAAAGTAGAGGAAGGTTGGATCGAAGATTGATGTGTAGAAGATGTCACCCATGAAATTATGCAAAAGAAACGAAGGATTAAGATTGATTATAGTCGAAGAAATCAAGTTGCAAAGGATAGTGTATTCGGCATATTTGAATCAGGTGTTCAAATGTGTCGAATTTTAGTTTAATGGAGGAAGGCAATTGGCCCAGACTGCTCAATGTCAACTCAAAATGAGAGAGATAGACGCTAGCTAGCTATGCTTAAAATTGTATTCGAAGAAGGTATATATAGGGAGAAGTTCTAGCCTGAGTTTCAAAGCCCTCCAGCCGATCCTTAGCCTTAATTCAAGCCCACTAATCATGGTTGAATTAAACCCATATAACCTTAATCCTAATCATAATATCATTGATGAAATGATACTAAGGATTAATATTATAAAGATATACAATTAACTATGATATATACATGAAATTATATCAAACCCTAACTTACATAAAATACACTTAGGGTTAGAGCTTACAACAAGTTAATAAAACTAACGAATATCATCACCATATCTTCTTGTTGTAAAGTATCATCCCATGTATGCAATATTCTAGCATGCTTTGAATACTTGTACACATTAAAGGTTATTAACATCTTCTTCTTGCAAATATGTGACATACCTACAAGAAAAACTTAAATGGTTTTCAATATCAAGCATATAAGAATTATCAATAATATTTAACATGATAGGCTCCAACATTAAGAAAGCTAATGCTTTCTTACCTTGAGAATTAAGATGAACATGACAATCATTAGGTTCATTAGATGCTCCTGCACCATTCTCCCCAAGTTGAGAAGAATTTGGCCTCAAATTTTCATCAAAATAATAAGGAGACAAATCACCAACATTAAAATTTCTTGAATTCCACCATAAGAATCTGGAAGTTCAAGTTCATAAGCATTATCTCTAAAATTTCTTAGTATTTTAAATGGACCATCAGCTCTTGGCATTAGTTTATTTTTTATGTAAATTAGGAAATCTTTCTTTACGCAAATGTAACCAAACTAATTCACTAGGAGAAAATACATAAGAGTTTCTATGCTTATTTACTTGAGATTTATACTTGGCATTGACTTTTTCAATGTTATTTTTTATTTTCTCATGAAGCTGTTGAAAAAATTGTACTCTATCTTTAGCTTCATAATTTTGCAATTCACCTTTTTAAAAAGGAATCCTGTTAATAGGGTATGTGAGGATTCACACCATACACCACCTCAAACGGACTATTTTGAGTAGTACTAGATGGACTACGATTATAAGCAAACTCTACATAAGCTAACTTAACATCCCAATCTTTAGTACTTTTATTAGTTACTTCAGTTTGACCTTTTAATAATGTAACAAGAGTTCTATTAGTTAATTCAGTTTGCAGATGGTGCGAAGTGCTAAATAAAAATTTAGTACCAAGCATATGCCATAAAGTTTTCCAAAAATAACTCATAAATTTGACATAAGCAACATTTGGAAGAAATATACAAAAACTCATATTTTCTTTCGCAAATCCTTTATCCATAAGCTCTAGTATTTGTTTTTGTAATTCCTTAGTTTCTTCTGGGTTACAGCTATAAGCCAGTTTATTAGGAATAGGTATACCAGGAACAAGATCAACGGCATGTTATATACCTCTTTTAGGTGGTAATCTAGGAGGTAAGTCATCAGGAAATACATCATTATACTCATCAAGCAACTTAATTAGATTAGGATTTTAAATTTGTTTTTTTAGGTTTATAATATTTAGAAACTAAATCATAACAAATTCATTCTTCTTTTATGCATTTCTCCATAGCCTTTTCATGTAAAAATAATCTCTTTTTATTATCACTCAAGGGCATATGATCACATAAAGAAGGTACGAGTCTTTACAATTGTTTTTCTTTTTTCACCACATATTCATTAGTTACCCCATCATGATTTGCTTTTCTATCATATTTCCATGGTCTACCCAAAAGTAATCCACAAGCACCCATAGGTAAAACATCACATAGAACTTCATCATGATAGTCTCTAATAGAAAATGTGATTAAAGCTCTTTTGTTTACTTTAGCTTCTTTGTCCTTATTTAGCCATTGTGAAGAATAGGGTGTAGGATGATTATTAGTTTCCAAACCAAGTTTCTTAACCATTGCCTCACTAGCAACATTAGTACATGAACCGCTATAAATTATGAGTCTACAAACCATGTCACCTATTTTACACTTAGTTTTAAAAATTTTCTCTCCTTGAGTAGGTGTAACACTAGGTTGTATTTGTCAAACTATTTGAATTACAAAGCATGGGTCTCATTCTTCCTCTTCCATAGTTAATATTTCATTAGGATATTTAACTTCTAATTCATCATCATCACTACATGGTTCCATGTTTTCTATTTCATGTAAGGTTAAGGCTCTTTGGTTAGGACAATCTCTAGCAAAGTGTCCATATCCCTTACATTTAAAACATTGTTTATTTTTCATTTCAACTACCTTATTTTTACCTTTATCATCTCTATTATTCTTTTTATCACATGAAAATGTCGATTCAGGTGTAAAGGTATTAGCATAGGGTTTAGTTGAAGTTGAAGCATTAGACTTAACATAGGCTTTAATTGATTTGGTTTGTCTTTCAAATTTTATAGCCAATTTAATCAAGTAATCAAGAAATTCATGAGAGTACATGTCAAATTTGTCTCTTATTAAAGTATTCAAGCCATCTAAATACCTAGCACACTTTTTTTCCTTTCTTTCATGAACATCACAAATAAGGGCTAGTCTTTCAAATTCTCTAATGTATTTTTCTATACTAAATAAACCTTACCTTAGAGTAGTCATTTTAACATACATATCCCGTTCATACTATCTAGGCACAAATTTCTTTCTTAGGTGCTTTTTAAGTTTTTTCCAAGATTTTATTTTAGACTTATCTTATCTTTCTCTTGTTCGCTTTAAATTATCATACCAAATTCGAGCAAACTTTTTGAACTTTAGAGTAGCTAATTTTTATTTTCTCTTATCATCATATTCTCTAAACTTAAAAATAGCCTCAATCTCATGCAACCATTCAAAAAATGACTCCACATTCAAATCACCATATAATTCAAGAAGGTCAAGTTTAATACCTTGATCTTCATGGTATGCATTTCTTACTTGGAATGTAGGTGGCCTTCTTTGGTTGCTTGAGCCAAAATAACTTATCTCGTCTTCTCCATCTTCATGATGATGCATATTGAAATGTCCATGTCCAATCTTGTCATGGTAGATAGGCTTCATTCTTCCTTCCACACTATCATGTGTGGTTTCCATGCGAACTTGCCATGGCTTATGCTTCTCCCTTTCGGCCAACTTAGCTTCCACACTTTATAGTTGATGTTGTAGTGTGTTTTGAGTTTGAAATTGAAAATCCATTCATGTGGTGAGGCTCTTGATGGAATCTAACAGGGCATGCAATTCTTCACTAGCCATGGTGAAGGTTGACACACAACTCTTCTTGTTGCACATAATATGTTCCACAAAGTGTAGGTGTTGGATTTGTTTTTCCTGCAACCAAACAAGGCATAAAATATTTCTAATTCACAATCAAAATTACAATCACTACCTGCAATCCTTGATTAGGCACAAAGGAGATATTGTATCCCCAAGAACGGCCACTGCATGCAGGTACCCACAAAGATGGAAGTGGTCTTCTATATATGGTATAAAATTCAACCATATAAACTCATAGGATGTTGATTTGTGTCTTCAACATATGCACGTCCTCAAGTGGGGTATTCATGTTGGTTGATTCATAGAAAATGTATAGGAGATATATAAGGAGAGGATTAAGTGGTTCTTTGAGAGAAAATGAGGAGAAATGGATCGAATAGAAGGTTTGCAATCCTGGCCTATTCGGTTGGTGCTGAGATGGGTGTCCAGGTCTCGGCTCTTTTGTGTTCTTCTCTGTTTGATACACGAATGGAAAGTGAAATGGGTTTATTAACAATAGATCACACACATATAGAGAGTATAATGAAGAAGGAATGAGGTGCTGGGGAGGCACAAAAAATCATAGCACACAAGGCGACACACAGAAACTGCTGCACCTGGACTACAACCTGATTGATATTTTATGTGAAAGGTTGGGGAAAATGCAACAAGATCATTGCAAGATTGCAAGAACTTCAAGAAAAATTCACGAATATCATAAAGAAGTAATAGTTCAAGGAAAAGGTTGAGTTATCGTGGAGTTCTTGATGCAAGAACACACACGTGATATTCTGGTCTACAAGGAGCTGGTTCGTGTGACAACTTCAATCAATCAAAGATCTTATACAAAAAATGATGTGTTTTTATCAAAGTAGAGGAATTTTAGATCAAATATTGATGTGTATAAGATGTCACCGACAAAATTATGCAAAATAAACGAAGGATTAAGATTGATTATAGTCGAAGAAATCAAGTTGCAAAGGATAGTGTATTCGACAGATTTGAATCAGGTGTTCAATGTGTCGAGTTTGAGTTCAATGGAGAAAGGCAATTATCCCAGACTTTCCTTGCTCAATGTCGACTCAAAATAAGAGAGATCGATGCCAGCTATCTATGCTCAAAATTGTATTCAAATTCTCATTCATTCTGCTTATGTTTCATGCGTACAAGAAGGTATATATAGGGAGAAGTTCTAGCTTGAGTTTCAAAGCCCTCCAGCCGATCCTTAGCATTAATTCAAGCCCACTAATCATGGTTGAATTAAGCCCATATAACCTTACTCTTAATCATAATATCATTGGTTAAATGATACTAAGGATTAATATTACAAAGCTATACAATTAACTATGATACATACATGAAATTATATCAAACCCTACACTTAGGGTTAGGGTTTACAACAAGTTAATAAAACTAATGAATATCATCACCATATCTTCTTGTTGTAAAGTATCATCCCATATATGCCATAATCTTACATGCTTTGAATACTTATACACATTAAAGTATATTAACATCTTCTTCTTACAAATATGTGACATACATACAAGAACAACTTGAATGTTTTTCAATATCAATCATATAAGAATTATCAAGAATATTTACCATGATAGGCTCCAACATTAAGAAAGCTAATTCTTCCTCACCTTGAGAATTGAGATGAACATGACAATTATTAGGTTCATTAGATGCTCCTGCATCACCAACCCAAACATATAATATTTTAAACATAAAATATTGATTATAACCTTAGGATTTCTAAACTCATTATAAGCCATTTTCTCATTAAACTGAAACTTGTGGTAAACATGAATAAAAAAACTAGTCACATATCATAATTATCATATTTAAACCCAGATAATACATATACACCATCAAATATCTAGAATTAACCCAATGTGACCATTTTACCCTTATCTCACCTAAATACCTCAAATCTTAAAAAATTCACATCTCAATCCATACTTAATGAAACCCTATATTATTCATTTATTCTATCAAAATTCATGTAAAAACTTTAATAAATAGAATGGCATAATTAATTTCTACAAAATTCATCGATTTAACCAAAATGCCCTTAGGCCAATTTTACTATAAAACAACACAAATTTCAGCTTTCACTAAACCAATTTCATATATAATCTCCCACATAATAATACACACCCAAAAATGTAATTATATTAAATTAAATCAGCCCAAGAGTATCAAAAGGGTCACATTGCTAAAACACCTTAGGCCCCAAGTCACTTAAAAACCAATCCTCAACTAATTTCTTCACAAAAATTCTTAATCACATATTAATATACTTAACAACATGTTTATTAAAAATGAAAAATTACATCATCATGCATGAAAATTTAGGACAAGGCTTATCATGGTCTAATATATCATTCTACATAAAATCATAAAAATACACAATTTTATAAAATTAAAATTAATGCAAGATTACAAGCTAAAATAATCTAAATCATGATTTTGAAAATCAAAGCATGATGTTGTGGTAAAAAATAACACCAAATATGCCTAATCTAATGAAGTTTATAGCCTTACCCACATACATGGTCTCTAAGGAAGTAAAACATATTAAGCACCATCTTGTACACCCTGATCGCCTAAACAAAATACCATAGGTTAGATATTAAGAATGGAAATAAGGGATTTAGAATAGGGAAAGGATGATTAAGAGGAATAAATTAACCCTTGCTTTCAAAAGCATGAGGGGTTGAACACTTCACAATCTACCACCTTACTTCACCTTTGATGAAATGAACAAGCACAACAGACTAAGGTTTAACATTATTAGAAGTGAGGAGTGTAAAAAAAATAAAGGGAAGAGTAGAGGAGAGGGTTGACACTCAAGGAAGAAAGGGTAAGAACAACAAGAATAAGGTAGAAGAGGGAGGAGGGAGCAAGAGTCCAAGCATAAAGATTTGGCTAAGTGCAAGGAGCTTATGACCCTCACAGTTGTCAAATAAGGGTAGGGAAGGAGAGGGGGGTTACATTACTTGATAGATTTCAAGTTAGAGAGTGATGGGAGTGATTTAAATAGGCAATAAGGGTTAAGATGATAGGTAGGAAGTGTATTATAATAACTATGCACAAGATTTTGGTTGATTGAATAAGGATATGTTAGATTTGATATGGATGGGTATAGGAGATCATAATTTCATGGTGAACGGGTCCCAAAAGATCAAAAAAATAAAAAATAATTTAGATAAGGTAAGAAGTCCAATAAATAGGTAAAACTTGCAAAAAATAACCAAATAATTTTAAAATATTATAAAAAATTAAGAGAAGGTATGTAATTAATCTAAGAATCTAAATATATATAAATATTGGGAACATGAATTGATTTGAAGTAAAATATATATATATATATATATATATATATATATATATATATATATATATATATAAGAACATTTCAAACCACCTAGCTCCGATAGACTATAGGAGGTTGATGGTCAACCATTAGATGCACTAAATGAACAAATATGTTAGATGCAAGTTGGTTGAGGGAAACTAGGGTTAGGGTTTTGAGGTCAAATAAAATGTTTATAGGTTAATATAATATGATGAAAGAATGATAAAAGGTTAGGGAATGATTAGGAGGTTAATCACCTAAATTTTAGGGTTAGAAGAATTCAAGGTATTACGATGAATCTCCTCCTTTAGTTGTTGAGAGCAGGAACCTCCATAATAGATGTTACTTTTCTCTACATTGAGGGTCAATCTAATCATTACTAATAACTAGTGAAAAACTTCAACAACCTTTAGAACAAAACTACCTGTGCCTTTACAAAAAAAAAACAGTAGGCCATCAACAAACATCAAGTTAATAAGGTTGAGCTTCCTGCATTTAAGGTGATGTGAGAATAAAGGGTTAGACCATAAACTCATTAATGACTTGTTTAAGTACTCCATGACTACGACAAAAAGCTAAAGTGATAAAAGGTCACCTTGCCCTAAGCCCTTCTTAGCATGAAAGTAGGGGTCTAGGCTACCATTAAAATTAATGGAATAGCTGACAATGGAAACCCAATCCATAATAAATTTAACGAAGTGGATAGGGAAGTCAAGAGCATACAACATCTTCTCAAGACACTCCCCACTGATTGAATAACTAGTATTCTTCAAGTTTAGCTTGAGCATAATTGTAGGTGACAGATTCTTTTAGTTATAGACTTTCACTACTTAAATGGCTAATAAGATGTACTCACTAATAATTATGCCTTTTATAAAAAAAAAATGACTCAGATTCTCCAATCATTAGTGATAAAAGATATTGTAATCTATATGTAAAAATAGTAGCAATGATTAATAAGCTATGGGCTTATACTCACTCGACCAAGTAGCCTTAGGCACATTGGGAACTAGGTTAAAAGTGGTGACAATGTGAGCCTCAAGCATAATTCTAGTAATGAAAAATTATATAATAGTCGCACATATATAAGATTCCAATTATGTTTGAAGAAATGAGAATTATACATTTTCGGATCTTATGTCTTGCCATTTGCAAGAAAGAAAATAACATGGTTGACTTCACTAAGATCAATAAAAGCTAGGAGCTATATTTTGTAATTAAAGGGAATAGTGTTATGTTTTTCTAAATAATTAATTGATTATGATAGGATCTATCTATAAGATAATAATAAGTTATAGATTATAAAAAAAATGACTAAAAATAAAATTATATATAAAAATAATGAGGTGTTTGCTAGTCACAATCTATCTCTTGATGATTTATACAATAAATATATACAGTGTTAGAATTATTATTTTTTTAATTGAAAGGGGCATGCTGTTAACAAGAATCAAATGCTGATTATTTACTTGCCCCTGGTGTTGATATTATTTATGGTACTAGAAATCTAATTTATTGTCTGGTAGTACTAGATACTAAAATAAAAACTACCTATCAGACTCAAAAGGAATTAAAGGCATGACAGTTTAGAACATGTGAAGAGCACTCGTAAAAAAATAAAATTTTAAAATAAGTGGTCCAACTACCACACACAGCTGCTAGCCATCTAAGAGCCCATGATCCGGGCAAAAGAAACTGAAAAAAAGGAGGAGAAGAGCCCTATACGGCGATACCCATATATGTACAAACACAAGTTTTATATCTGGAAAGTAGCAAAAGATGGGGGAGGGGGTGGGTGTTATTGGGGTCTTTTAGCACGTCAACCTGTGTTGTGAAAAAAGGGCAAAAACGAAAGAGCCGAAGTGAAGCAAAAGGAAATAGTCAGAATTGGTGGCTTTTACTTCTCGCAATTCCATGAACATCGCATCGGCACCGCCATCATAACTCTTGACGATCATATATTAATAAGTTAATAACTGAATCATTGAATGTAATCGGCGACCATTCATTACCTTGTTACCTCACCTTCTTCTCTCTCCCTCCACCTCTCCGCCACTCTCAAAAGAACTGACAACTGTTCCATAACCAGTGCGCCAAACACTGCTTTACCAAACTTTCTCATACTTTCTTCAATTCTCATGCACAGTCCGAAATGGGGAACATTTGTACATGTATGCCGTCCGAAGAAGAAGTGAAGAGAAGAAATCCTAGAAGACTCGGTCATAATTCAACGTCATCCGCAGTCAATTCAAGTAATTTATGGACTCGAATTCGATCGTCGTCAAGGAGAGATAATAGTACTGATTTAATGGAGGACCCTGTAATTCGGGAACAAGCACTTGCTGCTGCTGCTATAATTCTTCAACAACGTCAACAGAATGGAGGTGGGTCTTTGCCTTTTGATCGATCGACTTCTCTGAGATATCCACCCGGAAATAACTCCAAGAAACACTCAAACTTGCCTAGGAGTTCGAGTACTAGGCCTAGGTCTCTGATTGATCCACTTCTTCAACCTCATCAGCTCGTTAGTCAGGTATATATCAACCCCCTATTGATCCTCATTGTCGGGTTGCTGATTTTTTCTGTTTTAATTGATGATGGTCTGATCGAATTGATGAAAATTATTTTCTGGTTTGCCAATGTTTGTTTCATTTATGTGATCATTTTGGTTCGAGAAAGCTTTAGTCCGGAATTGATGGTTTACATTGGTAATGTAGCTTGTTTATTTGCTTTTGAGCACCGAATGTTATCCAGATGAATAAAAAAGGGCAAAATGTCACCCGTAGGTGTCTATGCCTTATTCTTATGCTGCAGTACTGTTGCGGAGCTTTAAAGTGGCGGTGAGTTTGGTAAGACCGTAAGATCACTTGATGTTTGTCGGTCTTTCGTCCTTTTGCTTGATACTGGGGGTAAAATGCAACAGGGGCTGAGCAGGAAAAACCACCTGTGACAAATTCAGTGTGGGAAAAAACCACTCATATGAACTAAAGTGATTGTAAACCAACCATTAAGTTCAATTAAAAGTCCCTTGTCGTTTTGTACAGTTAATGTATGAAATGACTGAAATAGCCTATTTCATTCTCCGCTTTTCGCTGCCTTTATAGTCTTTTCACCAGAAATCTACCTTTTAACCATGAAAATGGCTGGAGTTGGTTCTTTGCTGATGGAAATAAACTTTTGGGTGGTTTATAAGACGAAGTTTCTGCTTCTTTGAGTTTTTTCTCCTTCCTCTTTTCCGTTAGTCATGTGATCTCTAGGGTAAAATCAATTTGATCAAGCAATTGACAAAGCGAAAGTGCATTACCAGATAGAATGTAGATGTTCCATGAGATCCCCTGCCCCTCCCCATCCTACCAAAAAAGAAAAAGAAGCAAAGTGCATGAGCTGGTGGAAGAGTTAAACTTGCTTTAGGACCTACATCTACATGTTCTCATTTACATCAAAAGCTCTGTTCCTGGATCTCGGTTCTGGTAATAACTTCTGAAGCTACATTGTGCAAACAAGGCATGTCCGATGAACATTTTTGTCTCTCAAAGAATATTCAAAATCAGCTACTTCATTATCATGGTTCATTACCTTATTAGCTATGCGTTCTGTTATTCTTATGACATGCGTTAGAAGAATAGAGCCTTTCCAACAGTGGCCCAGATGCATTTATTAATCTGCTTCTACATGAATTATTACTCAATGCAAAACAAAGTTGGCTATTATATTCTAGGGCTTCAGAATATTATGATAAGAAACTGAATTCTTAGTGCCTGTTGAGCACAGCACTTGCATGTCTGTTTGGCTGACCTTGTGTTCATCGTACCTGATTTATCAAATGAACTCACTCTTTGTTCATCTGGGACAGAACAAAATTACTTTTATCCTTCTCATTTTTTCATTTTGTTCTCCTGACAGGAATCTAAACTTGAAGGTCTGGAGACAAATCATTTTGTGCTTGTTCATGGAGGCGGCTTTGGTGCTTGGTGCTGGTATAAGAGTATAGCTTTTCTAGAAGAAGCTGGCTTTAAGGTTTCTCCGATAGACTTGACTGGTTCTGGAATTCATTCATCTGACGCAAGTGGCATTACAAGTCTCTCCCAATATGTGAAGCCACTTACTGATTTTCTTGAGAAACTTGCTGACTGTGAAAAGGTACTTTCTTCATCGAATTTATTCAATTTGGGTTTTATAGATTGATGAGTTTATACTAGATAAGGCAGCATGCTCATATCAGTTTTGGTTTTTCTAAATAGATAAGGATCATGCATGAGGTTGTAGATAATGTGGATTGTTGATAGAAAGACCATCAAGCACGGATACTCCCTTTTCTGCTAATGTTTCTGGAATATTAAATTCTGGGCTGTTAATATCAATAATGTAGCTTTCTTGCAGTTTCTTTCAATTGCTTACTTTCAATATTCATTGATTTTTACATGTTTGATTGCACAGGTGATTCTGGTTGGACATGATTTTGGTGGTGCATGCATATCATATGCAATGGAATTGTATCCATCCAAAATCTCCAAAGCTGTCTTTGTTGCTGCAACAATGTTGACTAATGGACAAAGTACTATTGACATTTTCTCACAGCAGGTTTACTCATTTTCTCTTTTGCCTTTTCTGTAAATATTCACATGTCACCCAGGTCAACTTTAGTGCTTAGAGAGAGTGACAGGGAGGGAGCCTTAATCCATATTCTTGATAGTAATCATCTTCCTTCCACAATGCCAGACATCTTATGATTATTTAGGATGTTTTCCTGGGAATTACCTTAGTGTGTATTTAGGGTATAGTTTATGTTGAAGGGAAAAGCAGTACTCGGAGTTATATGCTGATCACTGTGAAGGAGCCTTTGAGTTTTGGAGCTTTTTGGTCCTATCATAGAGCTTTTAGCTCCTGGTCGCCTAGGGAAAAGTTGAAAAAAGGAACCACTGCTTCATGATTTCTGGAACTATTAAGATAAAATTAAAATCTGACTGCATCTCCAGTTTAGACATGCATATTGTCCTTGAGAAATGGCCATTTGAAATTCATAGTGCTGTCCCTGTACAGAATTTATGAGTGCCAAAGCAAACAAGTGGATCTGATCCTATGAAGGAGGCCAACTGTATATATATTTGGATGTTGTAGACATGAATACAGAAGTTATTAACATTTATGCTATCTTTTTATTTGTATGTCTAACTTTTCTTTTTTCATACTTCACTGAATTTATCTTTCACCCATTCCTCATCTTGATGTTCTAGTCATTTAGGATCAGATTTGGTTTCCCTCTTGGCATAACTCATTTAATAGAGAGAATTTTGTATATTCTCACTCATTATAAGAGCAAGGGTAAGTCAGTCTTAAGATAATTGGAGTTGTAAGCCTTGTAAAATTAGCACTAGAATCTTTCTGATGTAAAGTTTTTTTTTTTTGGCAGACTGATTCAAATGGCCTGATGCAACAAGCCCAGATTTTTTTGTATGGAAATGGAAAGGATCATCCTCCAACGGCATTTGATCTTGACAAGTCATTGTTAAGGGACTTGCTATTTAACCAAAGTCCTGACAAGGTAAATAGATTACCGTGCTCAAGGGATCTTTTCATCCTGCCAGACTGGCATTGCAAGCAACTTAGGATTAATAGTAACTTAAATTTGATATGCTGTGTGATAGCAGGAAGGGATAATTCATTATCTGCTAAACTATCTGCTATATTCTAGGGTATAGGTCATACGAGTGACAAGTCCGATTTGTTTTGCTCTTGGAAAAAAACGTGGGAGTAATGAATATTTGTTCTTCTGTTGTGCTAATAATGCATGCCTTCAAAATCTCAGGATTCAATGGCTATTTTTCTAGCTTTGGGGTTTAATGAGTATTCATTGTTCTTGTTACTCTCAAACTTCTAAACCACAGGTGCAAGTGTCGCCAGAGGAGATTCTCGAGGCATTTGTTTTAAGAGTATTTGATGATTAGTTCAAATTTTGCACGTGTTGTCACTCTTGTTTTGTCTCAATGTCTGTTAGTGTCTCTTCTGTTCATAGTTTTGTGCGGTGAGTTGGGCCTTAGAGATGGCGTCAAAAAATAGAAATGTTGTAGAAGACTGGCCTGAATGGATATGGTTTGGAATAGGCAGTTTTAAATTCATTTTATCGAGTTATGTATAATATACGAGGCATAAACATCTCCCTGCCAGAAATTGACGCATAAACATAATCTTTTCTGCTGAAGGCTCGTGTGTTGGCCTTTCAACCATTGTCATTTGTATCGACTTGTCTCGTCCACCTGAATGTTTCTGAGGGTGCCCTGTATCAACATGTACATATGTGATGTCACCACTTCTTCCTCATCCTTTCTGTTGTTTCCTGGTTCAGGATGTTGCATTAGCTTCGGTATGCATGAGGAGGATCCCATTTGCTCCAGTCCTAGAGAAGCTGACTCTTACTGATCAGAACTATGGATCTGTTAGGCGGTTTTACATAGAAACTTCAGAAGATAACGCCATACCAGTTACATTACAGGAGCACATGGTCTCTGTATCCCCTCCAGAACAGGTTTTCCGTTTAAAAGGTGCAGATCACTCACCATTCTTCTCTAAGCCCCAGGCGTTGCATAAGCATCTGTTAGAGGTAGCCAAGATTTCTTCAACATGATAAGTACAATAGGTATAGGTTTGCTTTCTTCAGTGTATGCAGTTTCTTTACCCTTATGATTGGAGCCATGTATCTAGAGGAAGGTAACGCTGTTGGTTATACGAAATGCAACAGGCCCTTAAATTTTGGATTATTGATCCCTTGTGTTTTATGTTTTTTTTTTCCTTTTTTTTTTTCTTTTTTTTCTTTTTCTGTGTGAAGCATAGGCGCTAAACGCTGATGTATACGGTATACAAGAGCACTACAAGTTTACAACCATTGATTTTTTATTTTTTTTTATTCATTTTCCTTTCCTGGACTCTTCTTGAAAAACAATTGACACTTATCTTAAGCTATATGAAATGTACATTTCGTTGTGGTGCGATTCTTTTGGATACACCACGACATTTGATTAAATAATAAGAAGAAAGGCAAAGCATCTGTCATTGATGTTCGGTGCTTAATCAGGTGTTCCTGATATTTGTATCATAACATAGCAAAATGTATCGAACCGAGCCATTCAAGGTGGTTTCAATTAGAACCCAGTTCAGTTGTGGTTCGAGTCTGAGGCGTACTGAATTTGACTTCAACTTAAAATGTTAAGCGCATTCAATGTTTGCGAGGAAGTTAAGCTAGGTTGATAAAGGTTAGGTACCGAAATGAGGTTCATTTAGATAGTCAAAAGAGGTTACGTTAAAGGAGGTGACGGCTAACAGAAGGTTATTTTTTCAGACAACTAATAGAAGGTTATTTGAGAAAGTTAAGATCTTGGATCGGAGGGGGAGGATCTTGAGAATCAGATTGATCGGAAGATCTTATCATTTGTACGAAATTTATATAACTAGTTACATTTTCCCGTGCAATGCACGGGTGGTGTATTAATTATTTATATATTATTATATAAGAGATGAATAGTTTAACAATTTAATTAATATGTAGGAGATGAATAGTTGGCCGTATATGTTTAAGTAATTAATTAATAAAATACTTAATTAATACTTGATTAATATGTATTGTTCGACATATGTGCATAGATGAATAGTTATATGCATTTGTTGCATGTAGGATATAAATAGTTGCGCTATATTAATGACAGAAGATAAATAGTTATATAAATTTGTTGTTCGCATGAGATGAATAGTTGCATTCATATGTTCATTAGTTTGACAATTCAATTAATATGCATGAGATGAATAGTTAGCTGCATATGTTCAAGTAATTAATTAAGAAAATACTTGATTAATATGTGTTATTCGACATATGTGCAGCAGATGAATAGTTGCATCCATATATTCAGTAGTTTTACCACTCAATTAATACGCAGGGTCTGAATAGTTGGCTGCATATTTTTAGATAATTAATTAAGAAAATTCTTGATTAATATGTGTTGTTCGACATATGTGCAATAGATGAATATGTCAATTAATACGTAGGAGATGAATATCATTTTGTTGTTATGCAGCGTAGGAGATGAATAGTTTGACAGATCAATTAATACACAAGAGTATTTCATCATTTATTTGACCTTATTAATTAGTAATAATATATGACAGTGATAATATATGATTAGTAACAATAAATATAGTTTATGCGGAAAAATTTGTCTGTATATTTTCTGTCAAACAACTCTATTTTTATATAATAACCAATGTTGTCGTTCTGTTATTAGTTATTTTAATAATAATTATATTATTAATCATGATAGTATTCATAATAGTAATAATCAATTATATTAATATTCATTATTATCATAAGAATAGTTATCATTATTATATTATAAATTATGATAATAGTAATTATCAAAGTTATATAAATAATTATATTAGTATTAATTATATTAATAGTTATAATTATTATAGTTATATTAATAATAATAGTCATATTATTAATAATAAATAATAAAATTATTATTATAAACAATTATCATCATCATCATCATCATCATCATCATTATTATTATTATTATTATTATTATTATTATTATTATTATTATCATCATCATCATCATCATTATCATATTTGATTGATGTTGATCTTACCTTAAAAAAAAGAAAAGAAAAATATTTCATTAAAATTAGTTATATGTATTTGCTAGTTGCATTGTATTAATGGCAGCAGATGCATATGTATTGGTCGATTGGTTTATGCACTTTATTTGGTGTATTAATTATTTATCAATTATTTATATATTAATATGTAAGATATGAATAGTTAGACAATTCAATTAATACACAAGAAATTAATAGTTGATTGCATATGTTCAGGTAATTAATTAAAAAAATATTTGATTAGAAAATATTTGATTAATACTTTATTAAAATTAGTTACACAAGAAATTAATTAATATATAGGAAATTAATAGTTGACTGCATATGTTCAGGTAATTAATTAAAAAAAATATTTGATTAATACTTTATTAAAATTAGTTGTTCGACATATGTACAACAAATGAATAGTTATATGCATTTGTTATATATAGGAGATCAATAGTCGCATTGTATTAATGAATATATGCATGTGAAATAAACGAATATGCACTTTGGTGTATTAATTATTTATATATTAATATGCAAGAGATGAACAGTCCGATAATTCAATTAATACACAGGAAATGAATAGTTTTCTGCATATATTTAGATAATTAATTAAGAAAATATTTGATTAGAAAATATATAGTTAATACTTTATTAAAATTAATTGTTTGACATATGTGCAATAAATGAATAGTTATATACATTTAATATACATAGGAGATAAATAGTCGCATTATATTAATAAATAGTTATATTAACTATTCCATCTTATTAATTAGCAATAATATATGGTAGCGGTAATTTATGATTAGTAATAATGGATATAGTTTAGGTGGAAAAATTTATCTGTATATTGTCTGTTAGACAACTCCGTTTTTATATATATATAGATATGATATAGTACTTAGAAACATCAATATTTGAACTTCCAAGTACTTCAGAACTAAATCTTTTCTGTTCTAAACTATTCGATAATTAAGTAATCATATAATAATGAAGCATAATATATTTGAAATTGGGTTTACAACACAAAGCCGGTGACGCCACAAAAAATTAAATGCGTGAAAATGGGTTATGACGAATCAAATAGAAACTCACAAATCAGCCCCATTTGGTATTACTTATTGTTAATAATTACTTTTAGATAAAAATTACTTTTAAAAAAGTACTTTATTTAATAAAATATATGTTTATTTTTACTTTTATTGTATAAGTAATTAATATTAAAAAATTATTTATTATACCTTATTAGTGTTTGGTTTTTATTTTTCTACAAATTTATTTTTTATTTTCTATCTTTTATTTTTATCTTCCTATATCAATATCTTTTGGTAATAATTATAATATAAATTATTTAATATTAAAATTTAAAAATCATATAAAACATTTGAAATTGAGTATAATATTTTTTATATATAAATATTTCTTTTATATCCTTTTTTAGAATAAAATTTATATTCCTTAAAAATATATTATTTCATGCCATATCCACCATATAAGAAATAAGTGACTCTATGATTGTATATCACCCCCAATTATAATCTTTTTTTTTTTCCAGATAAATAATATAGCTAGATGGAGGCTACATATGGAAAAATTGATAGCAGATAGAGGCAGGAGTGGGGATGAAGAAATAGCAGCAGATGAGGAGCGGGTGAATAGTATATACGAAAACAATGCAGACGCAAAAACTTTTACGTAATAAAATACATGTACGGATATGGTCGATAATTTTATTAATCGATGCGTACTTGCCGCGCTAAAAAATAACTAGGTAAAATTTATTTTCAGATTACTACTTTTAGAAACTAATTATTACGAATCACTTTTTTATAATAACTTTTTATAAGTAAAAGAAAACACTATTAATTAATTTAAAATTATTTTTATAACTATTTTATAAAAAATTATTTTTAAAAATTAAAACTAAACAACCTCTCAATTACACAATTAACTTTGATAAATCTATGTCAAACCATTAACTTTGATAACTGTGTTCAAGTCATGTACTTTGTATCAAAATTGGACTCTTTTTTCTTTTGGGGCATCTTAACACTATGTTTAGCTGTAACAAATTGACTCTGGGTCTTGCCATCTTGATCGTACCTTACGTGTAAATAACTTATATTAGTGCGGTTTTGAAGGCTTATAAATGTCATGTAGCAAAATAATAGGACGTCAAGGTTGAAGGGTTTGAGAATAAAATATGGGATAATGTGAGAAAAATTAGATTTAAGGAAAAAATAAATAAAAATGGCAGCTATTATATGTATCATAAGATGCTATTGATCCTACTTATGATCGTAACTATTATTATAACTAGGATCGTTGACGAGCCGAACCAAACTGAATATCCTTTGGCTCAAGATCGGCTTGTTTTGTTTTATTTTCCATACTCGAGCTTGGCTCAAGTTTGAAACGAGCAAAATGAGCCTAACTTGAGTTTGGCTCGTTAAACCTTTTTTAATAAAAATTAATGAATAAAATTGATGTGTTTATCATGATTTGACTCATGACTTAATTCGTTTAATTATTTGGCTTGTTTGAAAGTTAAATAAACTAAATCAACTCATTTAATTATTCAATTTTTTTAAATACGCATTTAACTATTCGCATCATTTATTAAATAAATTTTATACAATCCTAGCCTATAAATGAACGAGTCGTGCTTATAAATGAGTTGAACCAAACTCGAGCATAATTTGAACCGACTCACGAACAAACGAGTCAAACCTCCCTTGGCTTGAACTTGGCTCGTATAATAAACAAACTTAAAAATAAGTCTCAAGTTTGATTCATTTTCCTAAATAAAGGAGAGCTGACTCAGTTTGCCAATAACTCTAATTACAACTAGTATCTTATCCATAAAAGGGATTTTATTTAAGTTTGGAAAAATAATGACACCAATTATATTGATTTGATCTTAAACACAATGTTAAATATTTAATAAGTAAGATTTGATAAATAAAAACTAAAAGACAAATGGATATGTCAAATATATATGACTATAAATAATATGATAATATACAAATACATATCACTGAATAACAAATTTATTTCCTTTAATTATGTAATTATAAAAATATATATTTTAATAACATAATCTTATACAACAAAATTTGATTTAAAAAGTTAAAAGTTTAATATAAAGAAATTATTTACTTGCTTATACTCGATTACTACGATCAATATTGTTGGCATATATTATCATTGGTTTAATTTTCATTGTACATGAGGAAATTGATTGGCTCTTATCTTCGTTTTCTTGTATATGAGGAAACTAATTGGCTCCATTAATATTTTGCATATATTAAATGTTTATTTTTGAACCTTTAAACTGTGTTACTTGTACACCATAGATTGCTCTTTAATTAATGAAAAACATAATTATGATCCTATGAGGGATAAAAAAAAATTCATGGTTATTATTATATATAATAGAGTCCGCTACTTCAAAACTCAACCTATTTTTTTAATAACTTAAACATCCTTATTTATATATTCTTCCACTCGTCGTATGTTACTGTAACACTTCGAGTTGACACGACCACGCGGAGCTACCTTGGAGTGCTTTCGGATTGATCGACTGACCCCACAGATCAACACGAGTCTTTTCAGCGTACTTTGTCCTCACTGACGCACTTCTTGAGAAATTTTCAGAAAATTTTAGAAAATTATTAGGAAGGTCACCCATCCTAAAAATTGCTCCACGGCTAACATGCTTAACTGTGGTGTTCTTAGGATGGAATCACTAAAAGGATGGTATACTATGTTGATATAAGTAATCAAATCAATTCTTATAACACTTCGCTCAATTTAGGATATTATATTCACCCCCACTTAAAGAATTCAATGTCATCGTTGCATCTCAACCATCAACTGTCTTAATATAGTTTATCTTAAGAATCGTCCCGCTAAGTGGCTGACTGGCTCCTCCAAGCTCAGTTTACGGTTGTGGTTTCGCTCTGATACCATTTGTAACACCTCAAGTTGATACAACCACGTAGGGATACCTTGGAGTGCTTTCGGATTGATCGGCTAACCCTATAGATCAATACGAGTCCTTTCAGAGCGCTTTCTCCTCACTCACGCAACCCATCCTAAAAATTACTCCACGGCCAACACGCTTAACTGTGGAGTTCTTAGGACGGAATCATTAAAAGGATGGTATACCATGTTGATATAAGTAGTCAAATCAATCCTTATAATACTCCACTCAATTTAGAATATCACAGTTACCTTTACACTTTCTCTCTATTTGTCCACTATTACCACACTTGCAACCTCAACTTTTTCTTTTATATAAATTCTTGTTTCCTTTATTAGTTGATATATTTGAATTTAATATCTCTAATTAATATATAAGTAGATTAAGTTGATTTTAAGAATATATTGTTATTTTTTAAAAAAAAAAATTGATTACATTGTTGGGTGTTATTTTGGAAATTTGTTAATGTTGGTTGTTCGCGATTATAATTAGTTTCTTTTACTTTATTTTAAAATCAATTTTATTAAAATAAGTTAATCATATAAAAGAATTTGTTCAAAAATAATGTTATATATATAAACTTTGAATAAAACCATAGTAGATAAAATATAAGCTAAATACCTCAAATTATAGCATGGTATCATTGTTTATTAGAAATGGCAGGTAGGGGTGTACATAACTAGATATGTGATATGCATCCTTTAGATCAGATATCCAAATTATTAGATATCTAAAAATAAAGATTAGATATGGAGCAGGCATTGGATAGATCCCATATTCATATGAAAATACTGTTTTAATAACTTTTACAAGAAATTTTTGAAAATAAAGACTATATATCAGTTAATATTCATATGAGTGCCTTATTTTTGTTTAAAAAGAGTATAAAATATTACTATTAGTGTTTAAATTATAAAAATAAATAATTTTTTAAAACTTAATGGTGCAAAAACATAATATTATGATATAGTATTAAAATAATCAATAAAATATCGAATATATTTTCCGATCGGATAATTTTATCAAAAATTGGATATCCTAAAGGCTGTATAGGATTTTTTTCAGATCCCATATTGGATTTTTGGATCCCATATTTTTTGTACAACCCTAATGGTAGGCACGGCATTTTCTCTTTATGAGAAACATGTGAAACATGTATTATTTTAGTGTCTTTTTATGCATGGTTTATGAATACTTTATGCATGTTTCATGTTTTATGGTTTATTTTAGGATTTCATGGTCTAATTTCTTCATTGAAAGTTAAAATAGGGTTTGAAGCAACAATGATATTGAGAATGTATGGCTAGAGGAGGAAATAAATGTACAAGCATAAAGAATTGAAAATTAGACCATGATCCACTCCTAATTTAGAAGAAATTTAAAGAGGAAAGTTGTATCTCTCTTATTTAAATTTCTAATAAAGGTTGCATCACCTCATTTCAAGGCCATACAAAAAAATTATGATTAAAATACCAAAGTTTATCTGAACAATATCAAAATGAAGAAACAAAGCTGAATATGGTATGACTATGTTGTGCTACATGTTGTTTATAGTATAAGCTGATGAGCATGATATTGTATTTTCATCTCCAACAAGACCTAGCCATGTTGAGCTAAACAGTCGTGTTGGTGCTAGCAATTATGATTTGTATACAATTTCAAAGTAATTCAGATGGTTACTTTAGGGATTCCTTTTTTAGACTTTATAAGCATGACTTAGGGAGTTCTTTAAGGGGTCTTTTTCTTAGTTTTTTCTCCTCACTACTCTCTTTACTCCATTTCCACTATACAAATAATTAAAATTAGGTCTTTATATGCTTGTCCCACTCCATTTTGGATAATCTGTGCACAACACTTGAATTTTGGCATTTAGGGTGCATCTTCTACACTATTCTCTTCTTTTGTTATAATTATGTACTTATACTTTTTCATTATGATTCCTAATTCAATTATGCATGAGTATATGTTTCTCTAGGATCAAACTATGTTCAACTACAGTTGTGAATCAAGGAATTGATTATGTTATTATCGTTAATCTTTTGATTTACATTATTAGTATCTCATTACCTAGGGTTATTTCAATTGGACACTAATTCAACTCAATTAGGTTTTTGATGAAGGAGTTGAAAGGGGAAGATTAATGTCAGAATATAGTAATTTATTGGGAATTAATTGATCATAAAATTATGTTTGCGATTCTCAAGAACATATTAGACTAACATGAACTAATGGGTTTAATTTGTTTAGCACCATGAAAAAAGGTTTTTAGACTAAATTAGGCATGAATTTTAGTCTTTGAAAGAGGCTAATATTTATCATAGGTTAGTTGATCTTAATGAACTAAGTAGTTTGATTGACAAATTGACTTGATTTGTTAGTTCACGCTAAAGTCATAATCGAAGTTTGATCCTAAGCCTTTCTTATTAATTAAAAGTTGTCATTCACATCATCTAGTGCTCGCATTGTTTTCTACCATTATAACTTAACTTACCATTTTGATTGTCCTAGATAGTCAAAGTAATGGAAATTAGTAATTAACAACGAAGTCATTGTAGATATGACCATATATTGCTATAATAAAATTCATGTGCTTCTAGGTTTGTGACCAATACTTTATATCAAAATTCTTCCTATGGTTTTCCTCTCTTCCTCAATCAACACGTATTCTCTCTTGATACACATATTTTCAATCCACATAACCAATTATTTTCTAGGTTATTGATTGAATAGGATAGATATGGAGGAGGTAGAGATGGTGGTGCCCGCGGTGAATGAGGTAGTGCCTGAGATCATAGAGATATAAATCTAAGTCTCCACGTCCTTAGTTTAATAGTGTTGCAGAAACTAAAAATCTTATTCAATATTATGAAAGAGTGTAGTGTTTACGGGTCAGGTCATCAAGGGCTTTGATGCAACCTTAGACTATGAGCCTTTTCTAGCAATTTGCTATAAGAGAAAATAATTGGCAAATTCTAGCCCTCATGCATATACATATTGTAATATCCCAAAATTTTTCTTAAGCTCATCCCACATCAGTAGCACCTCATTTGATTCTAATCCTAATAAATCCTATATTAGCATTAACCTATCCATAATCCCAAAACATTAACCGATTCCTACAACTTTAACCTTGATAAACCGTAATTCGTAAACTAAAATTAAATCCGCTAAAATTTTCGCTAATCCTAATTACTCTTAACTAATCCAAAATCACCCTAAACTAATCCCCTAAACCTTTCTCTTTTACTTTTTCCCTTTTCTTTTCTTTCCTTCTTCTCCTTCTCCCACCAACATCATCTGCACTTCTAAATTTGTGCAAGTTGTACTTGCAACTTACACCACCATTTGCACCATCTCCCATCTTATCTCCTATAGACTTCCACCATCCATCAACCTCACCTTACCTCCATTTTGGGGTTCATGAATGTTTAATAGTAAATTTGGGACAAGGCATCTTGAGAATTTATTATTATTATCCCATCTTCATGGATTAGAGAATAACTATTGAAAATTACAAGTGATGAATATTTCATATGAAGTGTCATGATAATTTTATGGGATTTAGACTTGGATACTTTAGTGTGTGATACATAAACATCGGGATGAGATTACTAAATCAAAATCATGGGAATTAGGTTGTGATTTTTAGGGTGTGATACTAATGATGGAATTTTAGGAGATGTCATAATATAATGTGAGTGGAATGACCAACACGAGAGAATGAACATTAAAGGAAGTATAATTAGATTTTGACAGAACTTAAAGGTTTGGACCTATATTATATGCATACTTGTTTGACTATGTTTTATGCCTGAGAATCAATCATTAAATAAGATGCTAATCACTTAAAGTGAAAGAGCACATGAGTAGGGCCATGAGATTATTTTTCTTAAATCTATATATATATGTATTCCCATTCCATCAGGTAGAATAGTGGCTCGGGAGCGCTCTGCCCCAAGATGATGTTTTTAATCTCCATTTCACTGAAAAAATAGTGACTCGGGTGTATTGTCCCTAAGAAGTTTTAAACCGTTCCATCGGTTGAGAATAATGGGGCGCCTACTCATCGTGAAATAAAACACATCCTGACAACCTATGGAAAAGATACTAATGATTTAAAGTGAAAGAATATGTGAGTCAGGACCATGGTGATTTATTGCCATTCCACTAGGTAGAATAGTGGCTTGGGAGCATTCTCCCCCAAGGAGATGATCTATTCCCGTTCCACCGGGTAGAATAGTGGCTCGGGAGTGTCATGCCCCGAGAAGATGGTATCACCTCTATTCTACTGAAAAGAATAGTGGCTCGGGTGTGTTATCTCCAAGAAGTTTCAGACTGCTCCGCCAGTTTAAGAATAGTAGGGTTCTTGCACTCATCGCACATAAAAGAATGAAAATGGTCTATACTTAATAAAAGGATTTTGGATCGCATTATGCCTTATGAGATGATCATTTACCTGGTTGTATTCCTTTATTATTTAATGTGAAAGCATGTGCTACTTACATTCCTATTTTTGATAGTATTATTCCCTTACTCAATACGTAGTGTACTGACCACCCGTTTTATGGCTGCTGCTCATTCCCATAAGCAGAAGGCCCTGTTTCTTTTGCGCAGGTTTTAGAGGATCAGGTAGATGATTTTACGGCCTATGTGCCTTATATGGGGATGGGTGAATCCATTTATGCCGGGGTCAGGAGAAGAGTATTTGTCATCCGGGTTATATACTGAAATGGATACTCCTTTTGGACTCTTGATCTATGGTATCCCCTTTTTGTATATTGGTATTGTAAACTTGGAGTAATACTCTAAACTCAGTAATTGTATTATAAAATGCACTTTTAATTCTAGTTTCGTTGTATCACTTTGAAACTTTTTGCCTTGTGATTGATGTAAGGACGGTTGCATAAACTAGTATTATGTAGATCACAGAGGTAACCCCCACTATTTTTACTTAATTATTTTCGCTACAAACAAAATTTTTCAGTAGTAAAACTTGGGGTATTACACATACTAACTTCTCTAATGTTAGATTCATTTTTTTTATACATATGTGATTTGCATCTTGTACTTATCTAATTAATTTAAGTGAAATAAAGTAATAATATGTAGTTATCAATTTTGAAAGTACAATCGTTCATTTCCAACATGCTTGCACACAAGATGATTTTATTTGGAGTATATCAACACATCTCTTCATCATAGTTTAATTTTTTCTACTTATTTTCAAAAGCTCGTAATTTTTTATTGTTTATTTTTACTATATACATGTATTCTTTCTTATACTTGTATAAATGAATATTGTATTTTTATTATAGAATATATGTATTTTTGTCGTGTAATATGTATATCTATATCCTAAAAGATATCTTGTAAGCTGTGTCAATATATTAGAAGATGTGTGTGTATTTTTATCTACAATAATGTGTATTTATATTTCGAATGATGTGAATTTATATATTGAGAATAGTGTATTTTGTTGGAAAATATGTTTATTCTTATTAGATGTGTCTATTTTTACTATATAAATAGATTATGTGAATTTACATATTGAAAGATGTGCATTTTGTTGGAAAAATGTGTATTTTTGCACTAGAATTGAAATGCCCCGAAAATTTTAATTTTAAAAATTATATTTAAATAAGATTTTATTAGAAAAATTATTTAAATAAAATATTTTTATTAAAATAAAAGGAAATTAATTAGGGTAAATCAAGAAGAAATTTATAAGTATTTTAATTAAGAGAAATTTGGGTATTTTAACTAATTAAGGATATTATTTTAGAAATTAAATAAATAAATTATTTTTTTAAAATAAGAAGGAAAAAATAGTTTCAAATTAATAGGAATTTTATAAATAATTTAATTGGAGAAATTTGGGGTGTTTTGCTAATTAAAATGGAATTTATGGAAAATCTTTCAAAAATTATAATTTAACCCAAAAAGGGATTAAAATATTATTTTATTTAAATATTACTATTTTATTTAAATATCCCAAATATCCTAATTAATTTGATTGGCCCTAACCCACTATTTTTCTTTTTCCCTTTTTCTTTTTTCCTTTTCTTTCTTCCTTTTTCCTTTTCTTTCTTCCTTTTTCCTTTCTTTTTCTTCCTTTTTCTTTCTTCTTTTCTTACCTTCTCCCCTGAATTGGACATGTCACCGCCGACCCAAATCCTTCTTTCCTTCCTTCGGCATGGGTCGTTTCCTTCCTATGGCCCAGACCTTCTTCTTTTAACGCCACGCTGCATTTTATCTCTTTTTTCCCTCTAAACGTTGCGTCTTGCCCCCCATTTTAATGATCGCGCCTGGCCGGTTTTCCTTATTTCCTTTCTTTTCTTTTTTCTCGGCCAACCGGTCCAGCCGCCACCTCCTTCTTCTTCTTCTTCTTCTTCTTCTTTTCTTCTTCCCCAGCCTCATCGACGACTTACAACCGCCACCCAACTCCCCTGGTTTTTCGCCGCTGGTTACAGCCATTTTAATTGGTCGTTTTCCTTCATCTCTCTTCCCCCTAACTCGCCGGCCACGCTGACCCAACCCATCTCCCTTCCTTTTCGCGCACGACCCTTCTTTTTCTATACACAACCCCTTGCCTCGATTTGAATTTTGTCGGTTTTATTGCTGCCAGTGACCCTAACCTTAACTGCATTATCCCCTCACTGACCCACATAACCCTAACCTCTCCTCTAAACTCTATAAATACCCCCATAATTAGCCCTATTAGAGCTTTTGATTTCTTACCCAGACCTTTCCCCTTTGTCGTCGCTGCCCTTTCAAATGTCGTTTCCGCCTCCTCCGACCAACTTTGCCGCCCTCTCTGCCCATCCAACTCATCCTTGTGCCGCCCTCTAACTAACTACGCCTCCCTTCTTCCTCGATTCTCCATGCATAAGCCACCCCGGCTGTGTAAAGTTTGCTTCCTAACTAGCCCTTCCTTTCATCTTTATCGCCCTTCAAACCACCATTAGCCACCACTTTCGCCGCTGCTGCTACTCTTTTCACCTCTCATTCTGTTCTGCAGACCCTCCTCTATCTCCCCTACCCTTATTTTCCCCTTCCTCCCTCTCCTCCTCTCTTTCTCTTCTTCTTCCTCTTTCAGCCACCGCCGCCGCCTTCGTGTGCCACCACCTTTGGCTGCGACACCACCTCCATTAGGTTCCTCTCCTTCTAGGCAACCATAACCACCCTTACTTCTGCTCTCCTTCTTCTTACTTTGTTCCAACCTTCAACTTTTCTCCTTTTCTTCTCTTTTTCCAGCCATCACCGCCGCCGCCGTGCACCACCGCCAGTGCTGCCTGTCACCACCGGTCTAAGGTTGAATCCTAAACCTTCTCAACCCTTTTCACTATTTATACAAGCTTTATTTTATTTTCTTTCATTTATTCAAAATATATTACTATTATTATTATTATTATTATTATTACTATTATTGATGTTATTATTCTTATTATTGTTATTATCTTTATTATTATTTCACTATTATTATTATAAATGTTTTACTAATAGTGTTGCGATTATTATTATTATTATTATTATTATGTGATTATTATTATTATTATTATTATTATTATTATTTTCATTGTTGATATTATTATTCTATATAGGGCTGAAACCCTATTGTGCACTATACACACCACACATACATAAGTAGTCATATAACAATCAATCCTATTCTAGCATGCTATCATACATATATTAATATTAACATAAATAATTTAAGCATGCTATCACACATAATTTTGAATTACAGTAGTGGTATTTTAGATATCAAGTCTTATTATTATTATTATTATTATTATTATTATTATTATTATTATTATTATTATTATTATTATTATTATTATTATTATTATTATTATTATTATTATTATTATTATTATTATTATTATTATTATTTTATCATTAGCATTTATTATTATTATTAGTGTTATTATTATTATTATTTATTAAGTTTATTATTATTCAATGTAGGATTGAAACCCTACTTCATTTTATCTTCGATTATTATCATTATTACTATTACCATTATGATTATTTTTTTATAATATTATTATGGTTTTTATCATTATTATTATTATTATTATTATTATTATTACTACTACTACTACTACTACTACTAAATTTTGTTATTTATTTTACTAATGTTATTATTAGTATTATTTTAGTAAAGGGCCTGAAGCCCTTATTTCACTATATTTTTAAGTAATGTCCTTTTTATTATTATTGTTACTATTTTTATTATTCTTGTTAATATTAACATTGATATTATTTTTAGTATTTTTGCTATTATTATTTTAGTATTTTATCAAAAGCCTAGTCTTAGAATAAGTTAGTATTTAATAGTATTTTTGGTATGAGGGAATCTAATTTTATCTTTTTCCTCATATAGGTGAGACCAGTCAAAGCCCTAAGGAGGTATAAGAGTGTGTTCCAAGACCGGTGTCATTTTAGGTAAGGGTGTTACTAAGGCCTATCGTGTGTTGATGTGCATTATATGATTTGTATGTTATGCATCTTATGTTTATCATTATAATTCTTTTGTATGTGGTATGACTTGGAGTTGAAGTATGTTCTATGTCATTATATGGCATGTGTACTATATGAATGTGATGAAATATTGTGGTATGTGATGCCATGTGTTGTGACCCTATAAGACATGCATGTGAGGATGTTAGTATGGTTTGTGTGGGAGAAAGGATGAAAAAGGAGAATGGGGGAAATAAGTTGACCAAAGGATGTGAGTTGACCTAATTATTTTAATGATCCATGAGTGGAAGAATAAAATGAGGAATTTAGGGTTTCGTGTGGAAAAATCTAATTTATGGTATTATATGGGAGAATCTAATCTATGGTGTTATATGGGAGAGTCTAATTTATGGTTTTGTATAGGAGAATCTATTTTATGGTTTTTGTATGGTTTTGTGTGAGAGAATTTAATTTATAGTGTTATATGGGAGAATCTGATTTATGATTTTGTATGGGAGAATCTAATTTATGGTTTTATGGGAGAATCTAATCTATGGTTTTGTGTGGGAGAATTTAATCTATGGTGTAACATGGGAGAATCTAATCTATGGTTTTTATGGATTGAAATTAGGGTTTTGTATGAAGGAACCTTGGGTTTTGCATGAAAGAATTTAGGGTTTTACGTGGAGGAATCTAGGGTTTGCATGGTTAAATCTAGGGTTTCACGTGGGAGTTTTAGGGTTTGCATCAATAAGTTTGAAGGGTTGCATGGGATGTATAAAGTCTGTATGGACATAAAATTTATATATGGAAAGTTGATTTGGGATGTGAGGAAGGTAATGTAAGTGTTGTTTGGGTGTTTGAACACTTTGGATGAAAAATAGTACGTGGAGCAATATATGGGTACGTAGGAGACCGAGCTAGGGTTTGTGTACTGCTTAGGTTTCTTTTTTGTGGTATCATGTGTATTTGGTGATTAAAGTGTAATTATGAGGGTGGAATTTATGAGTTGTGGTGTGTAAAGTGTTAAAATGATTTGAGTTGTGTGAAGTGGAGTAAGATGGGTCACAAAGGTTAAAATTAGGGTTTATGGGAAAAATCCTAGAGTAAGGAAATAAGTGGACTTGGAGGTGTGTAGTAGTGGGCCTTGACCCACCTATTTCGGTGTTGGAGTTTTGGTGTGAGTTGGAGTACAGAGGAGAAGTTGTTGGACAAATTAGAAGGGGTAGGGGTCTCATGATATGATATGGATCAGTTGGAGGATAAGTGTAAAGGGAGTGAACCATGCATGTCTAGGGTTAAAATTTTCCGAATAATACACTTAAGACATTAATCATTTAAAGTGGAAGGTTGTTGAGCCGGGCTCAAACCGGTCCACCGGAGAATAATAGTAGCTAGGGCATGATGCCCTATGTGTAACCGATCCACCGGTAATAATAATGTTCAAGCTTTGTACCTATGCATTTTCGGTCCACCGGCTATAATAGTGGGGGATTCCATGCTCGACAAAACCGAACATATTTGTGCCAAGACATGGGAAAGACACTAAGTACTTACAGTGGAACACCATACGAGAAGGGGTCAGACAGGTCCATCGGCGAATAATAGTGGTCAGAAGCTTTATACTCTGTGTGTTTCCGGTCTGCCGGCTATAATAGTGGGGTTCCCGTACTCACATGGATTTGATAAAAAAGCATGGTGTGAAATGATTTCTAATCAAAGATTAATTAAATAATTAATTTGAACTATATTTGAGCCTTATGTATCTACTAGAATGTTTGTACGATATTATGTTATCATGATTATGCTCTTTTATTTATTTTACATGGTTTAAGTGATTTTATGTGTTGGTCTTAGTGCATATGTTACCTTACTCAGTACGTAGCGTACTGATCACTCTTTTCATGGGTGCTACTCATTCCCACGAGTAGTAGGCCCTTCTGACTTTGTGCAGGTGGGCGAGACATCCGGCAGGGCTGAGTGTTAAGCATATTTTGGCTCAAGGTTCGGGAGTGTCGTGGCCATATTCACTCTTTACGCAATTTAATTCCTTTTGTTGTTTCTTTTGTATCAAATTGAACCTTTTTGATTTATTACCTTATATTGAGTATTTTAAATGAACATTTTATCTTATTTCTCTTTTGGAAATGAATTACAATTCTTTACGCGCACTCTGATCTTTGGTGTTATGATCTTTCTAGTTCTTTCATGAACTCTTGATTTAAGTTTGATATTAATCTTTTCTTAGCCTTAGCACTTGGTACTGAAACGGTTGGAGATAACTGGTTTGGTACTAAGTGTGGCGGTAATATCCCTAGAATTTACGAGTTTTAATTTAAGAGTTTATGTTTTAATTACTTCCGCTTTACAAAAAAAAGTAGTGAATTTTGGGGTGTTACAAGAATATATATATATATATATATATATATATATTTGTGTAGAATGTGTATTCTAATTCTAGAAGTTTTTTATTGTCCTAAAAGATGTGTATTATATTATTAGCAGATGTGTATCTATTTGAATATGTTTATCTCTTGCACTTGTATAAATAGTGTATGCATATTCTTATCCTAAAATACATATCTATATACCATCAAAAATGTATATTGTTGTTCTAAAAGATGTATATTTCTGTCATGTAGTATGTATATTTATTTCAAACATAGGATCACTAAGGCACAATTCTAAAAGATGCAAGTGCCTACTCTAGAGGCATTAAATGCTTCTATAAGCTTAAAAGCTCACTTAAATGTTTTCTAGAACTCAATGCTCTTGGTCGATGCATAGGAGGAAACCCCTTATGCAACATTTATTGGGCATTGAAAGGATCAACTTTGAGGTGTTTCAAGAGACTAAAAGCTAATTGTGTTTACTCATTTTCTTAATCCATCCCTTACATTTGTATAAATAAAAACATGTGTATTTTTCTTTTGAAAAATATGTACTATTGTTATAGAATATGTGTATTATAGCATTGGAAGATATATATTATTTGCATATAAACAAGTTTTTTGTGCTATTATTGATTTATTGTTATATATATAGATAAAATAATTCTAGACAACATAGTTACATCTTTTACCCTTGACATATTAATTAAGGGATGCCAAGTATATAAATTGATGGGACAAATGAGTTGTAAATCATGGAAATATATCTAGGAGATACCTTTAAAATTATAGATGAGTTTTTTATTCATTTTTTTGTGTACGTGTAGATGCATGAGTATTTATGATTGGCATCATCACCAACTCAAAACCACTTCTGAAGTCCACTGTAAAACCAACATTGTGCTAAACCTACCACCACCACCAAGTCAAGATATCTCATCTACTTGCATATATCACTACATGTAGTACCTTGTTTCTAAAAAAAAAACCTAAATTACTTAGGATATTATCTTTTTAGAAATAAAAGTATCTTATTGTATACATTTTGTTACATCTCTTGAATGTTCAAAACCCCTAGTTGTGTTTTTAAAACTTTTCATTGTCATTTTCTTATCTTTTTCTTATGGTTTTGACCCTCGTGAAACTTTTGAGACACTTTTGGCCTTTAAAAGTTTTTGAGACTCTTTTTTAATGTGGATATTTTAATTCCTTGTTTTTTTCCTGAGTCTCCTCGTATAACACCCCAAATTTTACTACTTACATTTTTCATTTTATTTAGAAGTGTAACTATAATATATCGGGTGTTACTACTACACGTAACCTAAGTAAAGTCTCCCTAACTATCTTATGCTAAGTTATGAGGCTAAAAATTTCAAATTATAACAAATTGCAAAAAGAAGAAGAAGAGATAATAATATATAAGGATAATATAACTCCATACATTAATGCTAACAAAATAAAACTAGGGACATACGAGCCTAAAGAAAAATCGACAACAAAAACACCTAAAGATGTGACACCGATTTACCCCTACGCTTATCCCAACTATATATAGTGATCATAGAAGCAGGGGCCTTTATCCACCCAAGGATACCATTCCTCAAATTCATTTAACCACTATGTGTTACATAAGTACTCATTTGAAAAGTGATAGTATTAATATGATTTCTTCATATTGAGCAAATCACAACACCTCTAAAGTGTTAACATGCTTACATAATAATCAATCAAACAAAAACAAGAACCATGCTAGGATAATATCAAATGCAATATCCACATATAAGTTCAAACATGAATCCACAAATCCACATGGAATAAAATATTCAAATGTAATCATGATTTTTACTACTCAACATATGATAATGTTGGGACAAACACCACCCAACTTAGTATGTGAATGGCTCAGATCTTATCTGTAGAACAATAGAATCTGCAACTTTGGTTTTGCAATATTTAGATCCATTCCCATACCTTGCAAGAACCCTTATAGATAATAAGTAAGGAACTTTGAAACCAAAATATCAAGAATAATACACTAGTATGAACTAAATTAATGATGCCAAACCTTGAATATTTATTACTACTATTTCAAGTAATTACAAAAAATTAAGAAACACTCAACCCGTATTTTTCTCTCTCCAATATCATCAAGAACATACCTCTTAGTTGATTAACTAAATTATAGAACTTTAATCCTAATTTATATTTCATAGATCTAATTCCTAGATCAAAACCATAGGAGATCCCTATAAGAGACTCCCTAGATCTATCCCTTAGATATAGACCCTCGCACACTTCCTAGAGTTGTGATCCTTACACAAACTCCCAAGGTCCTGGGTCGAGGCCTTCTCCTTTTCCCTCTTATTCTCATATGCCCTCATGTTCTCTCTTTAAGGTTTTTTTTAACTTCTATATAATATAACCCTTTATAAAAGTTAATAAGATCCTAAAACCAATAAAAGATAGATGAACTAGGCAGAATTGACCTCGACAAAATGTACTAACTAAAACGAGCTGAAAAGATATTGTTGCATGAATCGGGGTAATTAATACAGATGTGTCAGCTGACATGCCTCCTTGTCAATCCCTGTAGCTATGACGACAACCCTACATTTGGGTTTTTCTTTTGTATACCCTCCATCTTCACTTCGTTTTGACACATGCATGTTCCTAGACACTCTCCATCCATATTGACCTATAAATAACCTCATTATCATAAATTTCCTCCATTATAGGTCCTCCAAATCCACCCCACATAGTAGCTTGAATCTTACCCATCCTCCCCTTCATGCCATGTGTGCTTAAAATCATAATCAAGCTATAGGACGATGACATCATCTCCATCCAACCATGCCTCTCCTCAAACAAAATTCCCTATATCATTGTTCCCCACCAATTTGAAGAGATCCCCTTTGGTCTTGGGTTCCAAAACAAGATCATTATCCTTTGTTGCTTGATCTACATCCTTGACCATACTTTTCTTTGTTGTAAAATTGATCATCCCACAAATAATTCCATCACAATCTTCAACCAAGTACCTCCTCATCCTTCTTGACTTGGATATCAAATCCAATATCTCACAAAACTAACTATGCTTTGATACCCATTGTTAAGATAGACACCTCCTGGTTTGTCTACAGAAGCACCATACCTTATTTACAAGATAATACAATCTACAACTCTAGTGTTATGATATCTAGATATATTTCTACACCTTGTAGGAATCTTGAAACCATGACATCAAGAACAATGCAATAGTATAATCCAGATCGAGGATGGTAATACTTAAATCCTTATTACTATCCTTTCAACTAATTACAAAGAATCAATAAACATTTAACCCGTATTTTATCCTCTAAGATCGTCAAGAACAATCTAATTGATTGGTCCACTCAATTATAGAACCTTGTCCCAATTAATATTTCCCAAATCTAATCCTTAGATCTAAACCTAAGAAATTTCCCTATAAGAGACTTCCTAGATTTATCCCTGAGATCTAAACCCTCATACCCTCCTTGGAGTTGTGATCTTCATACAAATCCTCTAGGATCCTAGGTTGAGACCCTCTCCCTTGTCCTCTTGCTCTTATATGCCTTCATGTTATCTCCATGCATTGTTTTTTACTTCTATATGATAGAATCCCTTTACATAAGCTAACATGATCCTAAAACTAACAAAATATAAAATATCTAGGTGGAATTGACCTCACCAAAATATACAGATGTAAACGAGCTAAAAATATATTATTGTGTAAATCAAGGCCATCAATATAGATGTGTTAGCCAATATATCCCCCAGTGTCAATCACCATGGTCATGTCCGCCACCACAACCACCCTATGTTGAGACTTAATTTTCCATATTCACTCTTTATTTGTACCTCATTGACACATACATGTTTCTTAACATTCCTGATCCATTTTAAACTCCAAATAACCTCCTTCTATTTGTTATCCTTTATTTTAGGTCCTCTAAATCTACACCAAACATTAGCTTGGATCCTAATAGATAATAAATAATATGCTCTAACAAATGTCCAATCTCCAAATATATCATTTCGATCTCAAACACTTATCAAGCCAACCTAATCTAATTATTTAAGAGGTTCCATGGTGGGTGTCTAATCCAATTCAAATCAAGTGAATTCAAATTTTGAGAGGAATATAATCTCTTAATACAAGGCAATGATATCAAAGATAGAAGAAAAAAAACAAATAAGTAACCTCTAAGATAACAGCTTAAGGAGTTCACACAATATAAGTGTGTGCACATAACATCATAACTTAAGTCCTTAAGTAAGTGTACCCCTATAATATTTGTAAATCCTTATAAAAATAAATAAGCTACTTGACCCGATGGTCCAACTATACACTTGAGGGGCCTATTTTGAGACACAAGATCCTTTTCCATACTCAAGTATTTCTCTTTACATGACTAATAAGTGTAACTTTTACATCTTATTCCTAAGGTTTATAAGAGTTTACCTCTAATTTCAGTTGGAATTCTCCCTTTTTGTTCTTGTTACTGCCTCTGTGTTGTGAAATTTTGTAGGATCTGAAGCAACAAAAAATTCATGAAGGATGGAAAAAAGAATAAGCTTAAAGGGAGAAGAAAGGAGAAAAAAGGAGCAAAGAGGAGCAAAAGTTAAAGCGGAAAGAGATTTAGAGCTAAAATGTAAATTCTGGAATAAAATGAAAGCAAGAATGCATATTCAAAGTATATGGGCCTAAAAGAAGTGGAATTTATACTATTAAAAAGTCTGAATTTGGAGATGCTTTCAACATCAAAGTTGTATATAGTTTTAATAACTTTCCAACGCATCTAAAATCAGCTTAATCAGAATTATGATAAAAAAATTTATGGTCAAAATACGCATCATTATCAAAACTGATACGGGAAGCCCATCTTTATCAATACCCTAGGGATTCATGAGGCGGTAATATAAAAACTCTCATTCTAATTTCTCGAAGCAGCCTCCACTCTCTCTCTCTTCTCTCTTCTCTATCCTCTTCCCCAATTCATCAATATCTCTCTTGTAAATTAGAGATCGAGGTGCAAGAAGTTTAATTTTTGCAAGATTTTGTGAACATCAAGGGTATTATCTAATGATCTTTTCTCTATCTATGGAATCTCTTGTTTTTAATATTCTTGCTATGAATTTGATAGGCTAGATCTTGTGCTAAAGCGAAGGGGAATTTACCCCGATCCAAATGTGTTGAATTATTACATCCTTTTTTATTCAATTCATGATCTATGTGTTGTGTTATTGATTGATTGACGGATTGATGAACCACGGTCTGGTTTTAATTTTCGGTGTGGAAAATACTGGTGAGATCGAGAGATAATCCAATATTAGACCCAATCGTACAACAAGAGATTAAATCTTAGGTCAAGATATGATGAATTTGACCTCTACAATAATAAAGGAGGAAACTTTATGGACTTTAATGCATTACATTCTATTAGACTCTAAGCTAGAGATAGTTAGGGCCATAGATATATAATAGGGTGGTTGCGTCTTGAGAAAGCACAACACTTTCTGTTCTTGTTGGCATGATTGATTATGATTGTTGAATTATTTTGTGATGTGATATTCGATTACATGTGAGGATCGGGGGAGATGAACCAGAACCTTAGCTCTTCTATTTATTTGAGTCACTTGAGTGCTATTTTCCTTTCCTTTTAGCTTAGATAGTTATTTTAGCTTAAAATTTATTATTTCATATCATCTCGTAGTCTAGACATAGCTAATTTCTATCATTATCCTAGTGGTCGTTCACCAATCCCTGTGGGATCGACCTTGACTACTACTCTGACCCCGTGCACTTGCGTTAGGAACGCGTCAAGTTTTTGGCTAGTATCTTATTTAATGCTAAATTATTATTCCATAATGGATATTGAGGTCCTCATCAACAATCAATCAAGCCCAAATATCCAATTAATCCAAATAACCATAAGGGTCACTATAGCTCAACGCTATCAAGACTTAGGGTTAGACATCAAGTCATAACCCAAATACTTGACCAAATCAAATCAATTCAGCCTTTTATTTATAATTGTACAATAGTTAATCTTAAGTCAACTATCAACACAAGTTAATATAATATGGTCAACATATATAAGCCAATCCCAACTCTTAGTTAACCCAACTAGTTAACCTCTAAAAATCAACAAAGTGGTCATAGGGGATCAACAAACTAGTCACACAAACTAGTTAATTGGTTTCATAGTAGCAACAACACATAGATAAAACAAAACATACAAATTAGTTAAATAGTTTAGGGGGAACCAATCAACTAGTGAACCGGTTTATTGGTTTATCCCCTAACTAATTGATTGGTGTAGGTCAGAATCAACACTTACATATTTTAGCTTAACCAATCAACTAGGAGGCCAAAACTAGTCAATTGGTGAACTAATTAACCAATTTTTTCCATACCAGTTAACTAGTTTCTCCAAGAAAAAAACATAATAAAAGTAAGTAGTTCAAACATAAAAAAATCCTAGCATATCCATATAATCCTATCATGTTCTTAAATAATCAAAACTCCTAAAATTTCAAGATGATTACACCAAACTCATTAGAAAATCAAATTAGCCAACATACATTCATCATTAAATTTGACCCAAAATAGCCAAATAGCTAAACATTCTATCATGCTTCTGATATACCATGCATATCACAAAATTCATGCTCTTAACGATATTCATACCTTAACATATTTTGACAACAACATAACTTAGAATTCTTCTAAGTCCAAAATCCTAACTTGCTCACACACAGAGTATACCGCATAAAGAGTTAAGTTGGATTTACATAGACCTAATATAAGTAGAGCACACCATAAATGTCTTATCTAAGGCCATCTTAATAAGTACTTTGTAAAAACCTAAATTTGAATACCAAAAAATTTCATTACAATAAAAGTGTATAACCAAAATATCAGGTGTTACTGCCGTAATTGATGTAATTCTAATTTATCATACCATCCTTACATCAATCACAAAGTAAAAACCATTAAAAGTAAAACAAAGTAAATAGAAATGAGAGCATATTTATAAACATAAATATGATTTTGGAGATAAAATTTGAATGCAATATCAAAAAATAGACAAAAGAGATACCATGGACCTAAGAGTCAAAAACAGTATCCGGATAAAAACTATCCTTCGGATAACATGACTCTATACCCAAATCCCTAATACATAACCACTCTACCCCATACAGAGTATTGTAAGTAGAAAAACCATCCTAAGGGTCCTCATTGACCTACACACAGTCAACTGCTCGTGGAAATGAGTAGTACCCACAAAAAAGATGGTTAATGCTAGGTACTGAGTAAGATGACAGTATTTTCAAATTAGGGATACAGATAAATACATACATTCACAAAAGAGAAAAAATTCACATGTGAAGAGCATGAAACACCACAAGGTAGTTACTGAATTAGGCCTCATTATTAGATATAACAATTTTTATTATTTTATTTATGTTTAGTTTAGAGATGCTACTACTCTTGAACCAGTGGAATGATCAAAAGTACCTCTGAGGAATAATACAATTGAAATACTATCATCGTCTTATGGAATAGACCCAACACCTCTAAGGAAAAAATGCTCCTGAACCACTATTCTTAAATTAGGGAAATAGTCTGAAACACCTCTTAGGTACAACACACCTGAGCCACTATTATCGTCCGGTGGAACAGACTCAACACCTCAATTCTGACTCATGTATTATTCCACTTTAAATCATTAATATCTCATCCTTTAGGTTTCCTATCTAAACTTATATTATCATTCATGTTAAGTTTAGGGCCCCATTATTCTTAATCCACTGAAATAAACTAATACACCTCTCAAGGTAAAATGCTCATGAGCCACTATTATCGTCTAGAGGAAAGAACCCGTAAAACACTTCTCGGGGAAAACCACTCTTGATGTACTATTCTTAAGCCTGTGGAGCAGTCTAAATAATCTCTTAGGGACAACACACCTAAGCCACTATGATCATCTAGTCAAATGAACCCAATACCTCAATCCTAACTCACATACTTTTCCACTTTAAATCATTAATATCATATCCATGAGATTACGTAGATCAACTCATATTACCATTTATGTTGAATTTAAAGCTCCACTATTCTTAATTTGGTGGAACGAATTGATACACCTCTCAAGGCCAAATGCTATTGAGCTACTATTATTATCTGGTGGAATGGACCTATAAAATACATAGAAAAAATTCTCCTGAACCACTATTCTTAAACCGGTGAAATAGTTTGAAACACCTTTCAGGGACAACACACCCGAGCCACTATTATCGTCCAATGAAACGGACTCATAAAATAGCTCGGCCTGACCCACATGATCTTTCACTTTAAATGATTAATATATTATTCATGATTGATTTTATAGGTACAAAACACATTTAAAGAAGGTAAAGCACATCACAAAACTCATGAGGTCGTTCTCTAGGGTCAAGACCCTTATATTCTCCAAAAACCTTAGATTCACATTTTAAGTCATAACTCATTTCCTATTATGCTTTTACCCACCAAACTTAGTACCTATTCCTAAAATATGATTATTATCAATATACCTAAATTTCAAGGCCTAACTATAAGGCCTTATAAAAGTGATAATAATCCTATCTCAAGAGTTACAATTCTTGAGGCTTATAAAACCCTAATTTCACAAGTATGTTATCAATTTTTTTTGTAGGACTCATACAGTTACGATATTCAATATACATTCCCAAAAAACTAATATCAACAACCTATCAAAATTTTGTGGTCTAATTTTACCATTTCACATATGTGATAATAACCTTAATATTTTAGGGTTAATATTTCCAAATCAAGCAATTTTCACGCTTTATTAAGATCGGGCCTTTCACAACTACTATAAACATTTCATATAATTCCCTTAGAATATTTTAATTAATATAACACATTAAAATATCATGATTCCCATATTAAACCCATATTAACCCAAAAATACCCTTATTGATAACCAACGCCCTTATTTCACGCAAATCGTGTATATTTTGGTAACATTATTTTTATATCCTCCATTTATCAACATATAACTTATTATACTAATCTACCTTTTATAATACCTTATCAACTCATATTATAATCATATATCACATCGAGGATTTTCCATATAGAATATTATTATTATGATATTGCATAATCCTCAACTTACTTATTTTTCCATCACATAATGGCACAATCTTATATCATAGCATTAAAAATCATACATTTAACCAAACAATAACAATAACATGGTATCACACACAATCATGCATAACACTCAGCACAAAAACCCTAGATTGCAACAAGTATCCTTATAGAGTAAGGCTTCAGTTTCTATGCATGCTTTTCTTATCCCATCTCCTTTGGATCTTAGAGAAAATCACCTAAGAATCCATAATAGAATTACATTAGGATTTAATAACATAATTATGGAAAATCTAAAGGAATGGAGGATAAAATAATAGAGGAAAATCAAAATAAACCAAATGAGTGCTTCGGGAAAACTTTGCACAACAAAGTGGGGGAAAATAAAAATAAGTACCGAAGCTAAGGGCGTGGTAATGACACAAGATGGTTTGGGTAGGGGTGAGTAAAGGCCAAATTTACCAAAGGATGGAGGGGGAAAAGGGGGAAAAGGGGTGAGAGGTCAAATGGAAGGAAGTAAGCAACGATAATATATGTTGTTGCTATGGGATGGTTGGCCAAAGCCAATAGGCGAGCTATGGTGAGGATAGGTATAGCTAGGGGTAGAGTTTTGGTGGAAGAGAAGGTAGCAAGTGGAAAAGGATTTATAGTCTTGGCCGAAGGCAGAGGTGTGGTGTAGTGCTCTTGGTCGAATGGTGGGTATGGGATGTGGTTGTTGTTGTTGTTGCATGCAAGGGATAAAGGAAATGAGGGGAAGCTGTAGTGATATTGGCCAAAAGAAGGGGGTGAGGAGTGTCTGGTTTGGCTAGTGGTTGTGGGAGAGTTTTGGTGAAGTTCACCGATGGTGAGGGTGGTGTTTTGGTGTAAGTTGCCGAAGGTGGTGGAGGTACTTCGGTTAGGCTCATTAATGGGGGTATTTATGGGCTGATTTTTCAACGACAAGGAGGAGGGAAATGAAGGAAGGGAGGATGCACTTGGTGGTGGATTTTTTGAAGGAAAATGGAGTTAGGAAGAAGGTAGTTGAGAGCATTGATTATGTGCTATATATATACACATGCATGCACGCGGAGAGAGGGAAGGAGGAGGGGTACAATTGGTTAAAATTTCAACCCCAACCCATGAACATAGGAGCTGGGAGTTGATGTGTTAATGGGGTTAGGGAGTAGCTTGGTAGGTGATGGGGGGAGTAATAGGTATTGTTTGAGAATAATGTTTCATGTAGGAAGAAGGGAAGAGAAGGGGGTTGGCCGCAGGAAGAAAAAGAAAAGGAAAAAGAGCAAAAGGGAATATAATATGTTTGGTTTTAGGATTAAAATTAGATTAATATAATTTAGGTTAGGGTATTATGATAGTTTAATTATCGATTAATAGGGATTAGGCCAAATGTTAGGGTTAGGGAGTTAGCGTAAGGTGAAAATCTTAATTTTTTCAGGTCAGAATTAGGTTAGGATGTTAATCACTCAAGATTAAATTTAGTTAAATTTTGGGATATTACATACTTTGATTACCCTTCAAACACTAAAGGAAGAAGAAGAGGTAGAAAATATGTCAACTTCACAAATTAATAGCAAACCTAACCTTCTTTACTTATAAAATAAATAGAGACTATATAAGGGAATTATAGAAGTAGAAATTGAGAGAACAAAAAGAAAAGGAGGAAGAAAAATGCTCAAAAATATAGGATCAATAAAAAGATGAAACACATACACAAAAACTCAATAAAAGAAGGGAGAGGTCGGAGAAAAACAAAGGAAACAAATGTAAGACTTAATGAAAAAAAATAGTAACACAAGATGCATAAGAGGGGGCACAAAAGGGTCAAAATGTGCAATCAAAAGAAAGAAAAGAATGAGTTGCACAACACTTGAAAACAAATAAGACAATCACACAAGGTTAGGGTATAAGAGAGGCCAAGTGAAAACAACCAAGAATGAGAAAAGAGGGCATACCAACTAACCCAATTAACTTTCTACCATACCTACATGACATTAGAGGGGGAAAGGAATAGAAAAAAGTTATCTTGGGTAGATAATGAGTGATTTGGTATATAAAGCACTTTTGGTAGATTTTTGGGTGAATTGATTGGTAAAAGGTCTAAGAAGTCTGAATAATGTGCATACAACTCTAAAAAATGGCGATCAACAAGGGTACAATATGATTAGAATATTATGAAAGGATTGGGCAAGGTTTAGAAATAGAATTGAATCATGAAATAGAAACCCAAATGAACTAGTTAACTAGTTTGACAATACCAATTTATTGGTCTTATTAGAAACCCAAAAGATAAAATAAGCAAAACCAAATAACTAGTACACATAAACTAGACCACTGACTCATAAGACCTAAACCTACACGAGGAATAAGACAATCTACCCTACCCATCATCAAAAACACAAAAGAGTAGTATTAAATTCCTTATCATAGGAATATAATCCAACAAATTAGGGTTCTAAAATGTAGGCTATTACACCTAGTCATTTTCAAAATGGTAAAATGAAGATTTTGATGAAAAAGTACCATTCACATTTTAATAAGATTTTATTTGCATTTTGCACTCTAAAATTACTTTTCTATTTATCTAAAATTTATGAACTTGCAAATATTATTATATGTTTATGTTATTGATTTAAAAATGAATCAAAAATATTTTATTTTCTTTTTATTATTTTCATATTAGTTCATCATTTCCTAGCATAATTAGCTATTGGAACTTAACTTTCTATTCCTAGATATTACTTAATTCCTTTGAGATTCAATAAAAGCCATCCAATCTTGATAATATTAGATCTTATCCCTTCATTTCAAGGTTAAAGGGGTCCATCCATTTCTCATTCCCTTCCACGATTCATGTTGCATGATTCAAATATGCTAAGCTTATTCCTTAGTCATCATTAACCATTATTACTCCTCATATGACATGGTTCTTATTTATCCTTTCCTTCATTCAACTATGTTAAATTCCTCCCTTATATTCCCTTCCATGTTCTTGTGTGAATTTCTTTTTGTGTGTTTTTATGGTCATTTTTCAAATATCTCCCCAACTTCTTAAGTGTTGAGACTTATTTGCATCCATTACCTTTCATAACATCTACATCACATTCGCTTTATGCACTTTACTTCTTTTTCCTTGTACCTTCACTTCGGTGTGCCTCCCTCCTCCTTTATATTCTTCCATAAACCACCTTCCACTTCTACTTGTCCTCCATTTTTAATCCTCAACTTCCTTTAAGGTTGAAAAGAGTTTAATTTTCCTTCTTCTATAATCCCACTTCCATCTTTAGTTCTCTTTCTTTGTTTGTGCTAAGATTTTTACTTCTATTTTTTTTTTAGGATTCAAGGAGCTTGACGGGGGTTGTCATTTGATTCTTCCATTTTCCTTTTAGGTTTTATATTTTTAGATTCCAGTAAGGTTTCCTTAATGAGTAAGGAAACCTTTGTAATGCCTTAAATTTTAGCTAAACCTAATACTAAGTAATTAATATCGTAACCTAATTCTAATTTTATGAAATTAATATTTCTACCTTACCTTAACCTAAATCAAATTCTAAATGCACAATTATTTTCCTAACTCCTTTTTCCTTTTTCTTTTTTCCCTTCTCATTTTATTTTCTTTCTTTCTTTCATGCCACTCTCTTCTCTTGTGTAAAATCCTTACCTGACCATGCCTCCATCATCTACACCCTACCTGATCAACACATCAATTCCCACCTTCTACGCTTATCAGTTGGCCTTGAAAATTTTACCTAATCGTGCCTTACTCTCATATCCCTCTATGTGTGTGTGTGTGTGTGTCACATTAAATTCCCTCAACCAACTACCTTCTTTCTCTCTTTTTTATCGAAATTAGCACCATTGAACGAAGCCTTCTTTCCTTTCTCTCCCTCCTTCTTGACGTAACCAAACATACCCCCAAAACCACCACTATAAACCCTTGATGTGCCTCACCTATTGGCACCAACAACTCCCACCAAAACCACACCCAACCATTGGTGATCCACACTATTCCCTCACCCATACCACTAGTAAGTTCCACCAAATTACCCCCACCTCCATTCAAACATTTCTATTGTAGCCAACCATCCTTCTTTGACCATATCTACCACAACCAACCACCACCTTTAACCTCCTCTACCATTCCCCGACCCTTAGAAATGGTACAAATTGCCATTTCTTTCCCCATTCCTTTAGTACTAACCACTGATCCACACTCACTACCTTTAACAAAGCTCACCATAACCCTACCTCCCTTTGACCTACTCCACCATTACAACCCCAATCCCTTCGGAATTTACTGGAACTTTATAACCCTTAGCAACAACTGTAGTTGTCATTGCTACCCCCTTATTTCACCACTTCAACCAGTCCCCCTCCTTGTTGCACCAAATTTGGTCGAGACTCCTTCAATCTTTATTTTAGTTTTGCTCAAATCCTTTCACTCTCTATTACCTTAAATTTTCCTTAATTGTATTATTAAGTTCTATTATTGATTTATTACTATTTCTTAGGTCTTTTTTTGATAGAAAAATATGCAAGCGTACAGATTCATTGTATCTATCAAGGTTAATCCCACAGAGAATAGGGTTAATTACCAAAATTCATGTTTTCAACTAGCTAAACCAGTGAGTATGGTAAAAGAGAATAAAATTATAAGATTAAATAATAATAATAATAATAAAATAAATGGCTAATCAGATAGAATTCAATATAATGAAGGGTTAGGATTGGATTTTCACCATAATTTTAGTACTGAATGATGAATTATTTCAGCTTTCAGTGTTGGTTTAAACTAAAAGTTGAATTAGCCTAAATTAATCTAAAGCCTCTTTCAAGGTCTAAAGACTGTGTGTAATTAAGTTCAATTACCTACTTTTGTGGAATTAAGATTAAATTAAACTCATTAATTTTTTTACTAATTCAATATAATCCCCAAGAAATCTAACATACTTTCATGGTTTGAATTCCCAGCTTAATTTTTAGAGGTCAAAATTTTACCTTTTGGTCTTTCAATTAATTACCTATTATTGCTAATGTGATGATCAAATGAGTCAAAAATTTTCGATCATAATAAATTAAGTTTAAAGATTCAAACTTTCACTAATAACGTATATTAATTCATCATCACTTACCAAAAAATTAGGTTCTTTCCCAATCCCGGACAAATAATCTACTCACACATAATTGGAGATAAAGAACTCATTAAATAAATATAATATTCAATCATGTGAAGAAATTAATTAAAGAGAAGAAAGAAAGAGCCAATCTTTTGATTAAAATCTTCAAGGTAAAGATTTGCAATCTAATCTTAGATAATAAATCATTCATTTTCCTTTAATAATTGAGTTCTAGATCTATATATTATTTGGTAGATAAAAGAAAGCTAAAAAGGGATAATATAAAGCCTAAGATAAAATACATATGTATATGTATTAAAAATCTGGAAAGAAATAAAGAAGTTTCATAAATGTCGTAATTGAACCACATGTGTGGCACATGTTGTCTTTTTTTAATTAGTGCTCATTTGGATAGTCTTTGATATTCTTGATGCAACTATTTTGTACAATCTTAGATCGATGTGATTCAAGTTGCATTAGAAAGATATTGAAGAGACCTACAACTTTGGACTTTTGAGTTTTTTCACATTCACATTGAAGAATGGTCGAGATTTTAGTTCTTTTTACACATGCATCCATTTTCTTCTCAAACCATGAATTCTAAATATCCTCACAGATCCAAACTCTTCTTTAACTTCCAAAAATTATTGAATCTTTTAATCTTGAGCCAATACCGATACATAATCATACAAACTAAAGCAGTATCATTGATTTAAACATGAAATATGTATCAAAAACCCATAAATCATACAGGGAATACACCAAGATAATGCATATTTTACTTTTTTTTATATCATTTTCCTAAGGTTCTAAAGGAGCCAATATAAGATACGTGCTTAGAGACTGGTGTATTTCTTTGTAAGGAAGTCGTTGTTTAGGGTTTTGTGTTATATGTCGTGTATGATTATGTGTATTATTGTGTTACCATATTGTTAAATGCCTATTGTTAATGTCATGATATGAGAATATGATATTATATGATGAAAAATGAGTAAGATGAGGAGCTTGAGATATCATTACGATAAATACTATGTGAAAAACCCTAAGTGAGTTGTTATGATATATGGTATTGTCATATGGATTTTATCTATTATGATAAGTGGGAAATGAATATATTTAAGATTCATGGTGATAAATGAAGGATTTGACAATGCTGATACCTAACATATATAAGGTTTTTATAAAATAAGGGCTTTTGGTTACCTCTAAGGGTACTTTGGTCGATATGGGTTTAATATAGGGATTTTGGTATTTTAATGTGTTAGATGATTCAAAATATGCTAAGCATATAATGTTAAATATTTTGAATAATTATGAATGGCATAGTTCTATAAAATGAGAAAATGACTTAGTTTAGAAATAATAACCCTAAAATGGCAAAGCTATTCTCGCATGTGTAAAACATTAAAGTTAGACCATAATTTTTTTTTTAATAATAGTATTTTATGAAGGTTTATTGAATTTTATAATCATAGAAGTCTTATGGGAAAATTATGAAGTACTTGTGAAATTAGGGTTTTATAAGCCTTATAAATAGTAACTCTTGAGATATGGCTATTATCGCATGTGTAAGACATTAGATTTAGGTCTATATTTTCAAGTATGTTAATAATAATAATATTTGAGTATGAGATACTAAATTTAGTGGAAAAACATGCAATAGCGAATAAGTTATGCCTAAAATATGAAATTAAGGTTTCTTATGAAGTATATGGATCTAAATCCTTGAGAATGACCTTGATATCTATGTGGTTGTGATTTACTTAATTCAATTATGTTTTTAAATATCAAACCAATCATGAATAAGACTTTAATTATTTAAAGTGAAAGATCATGTGAGTCGAGCCAATGTCCATTCCACTTGACGATAATAATGGATCATATGTGTTTTTTCCTGAGAGATGCATTGTTCCATTCCACCGAATTAATAATGATAAAGCCTTAAACTCAACGTAAATGAGAATAAGATTTGATATAAAATAACTAATGGATAAGGTATTAATTATTTAAAGTGAAATATTATGTGAGATAGGATCGAGGTGTTGTGTTTGTTCCACTGGATCATAATAGTGGCTTATATGTGTTCTTCTCTAAGAGGTGTATTAGAAAATTCTACCAGTTTAATAATAGTGGCCAGGATTATGTTATCCTGGTATATGTTGAGTCCGTGCCACCAAACAGTAATAGTATCCCAAGTGTGTTCTTCCTTGAGAGGTGCTTTAGTCTATTCCACATGATTAATAATAGTAGGGTTATTGAACTTAACATAACTGAAAGAATGAAATATGTTATATCTAATAAGGAGACCTAGAATCAATAATTATTCAGCATTATTTTATGTATCTCGTATGTATGCTTATTTTCCACCATGAATTCATGTAATTATCTAATCCCCTAATTACTTAGTACGTAATGTACATACCATCATTTTCATGGGAGCTACTCATTCCTATGAATAAATGATCCAAATGCCAATTTGTAGATTGATGTGGACCCAATGGATGATTTTACTGCTAATGACACTTTATGTGGGTTGGAGTAACTTTTCGTATTAAGGTTTTCGGGCATGTAGTCATGTTATCCGAATAACAATTTTATCCAAATATCTTTTTGGACTCTTAGATCCATGATAGCCCTTTGTTTATAGTTAAGATATACTACTTAGAGTTAATCTCCACCTGTGCTCATGTTTATGAAGTTTCTCTAGTTTTCTATTTATAATATTTTACATTTTTATTGTTTTACCTTGTAATTGGCATAAGGAAGGTTGGGTAAGCCAAACTTGTCTCAATTACGACGTTAACACCCAACTATTTTAGTATTATGCTTATGCTATGAACGAAATTTTTTCAGTAGTAAAATTTGAGATTTTGCAACCTTACTTAATTCTAAGAATCTAAAACCTTATTATGTGTAGGTGGTTAGAATTTTAGATGTCAGGATGATATATTGGTCTTTTTGATTAATTATGAGCATACCATGTTAATCCTTAGTGTTTTTAGAGTAAGTTTGATATATAACATGTTACGATTTGGATTAGTTTACCATGTTAAATTTTAAATTAAATTTTTGTGAGATTAAGGAATTTCAATGGTGTTCTTCATGATATTCATATGATCTTCACTATGTTCTTGACTAATTACCTCTTGATTACCATATATATGGTTGATGTGAGATTAATCACATTTTTATGGCTAATTAAGGAATTAATGGTAAACATATCATGAAAGGCCTTAAGTATGTTATTAGGGGTCAATTGTTAACCATTGAATTTGACTTTTTACTGGTAATAATTTTTTTTTATGGTTTTTGCATTTCAGATTATTAGCATAAAATGAAATTTCTCATTGATCGTAAATAGTATTCATCTTTGGAAATTGGTCATTATCCTTATTTTAAGGTGGTATGATTAAATATATCTAATATTTTTGCATGATAACCCTTATGTAATCTTGTGGAATTAAATTTCGTAATTTATTTTTGCATGATAACCCTTATGTAGTCTTTTGGAATTAAATTTCTTAATTTTAGAATATTTGATATTTGAATCATTTGTTATGTTTGGTGTTATCAATAGACACCAATATTATGTTGTGTTTGGTATAATATATAAACATCGATATAAACATTACAAGTAAACTTATAAAACCCATTGATACAAATGTTACGAGTAAACGTTATAAAACATATTGATATAAATGTTGTGGGTAAACATCATAAAACCCATCAATATACATGTTACCAATCAATGTTATAAAGCCTATTGATATAAACCACCAATTGTAGATGCCTAGTCTTCAGACACTAGGGATGTAAACGGGGCAGATTTTACTCGAACCCCGATGGATTTTATCCGATGGATATTTAAAAGGATATGGATGATGGGAAAAAAATACTCATCGGGTTCGGGTACGGATATGGGTATGGGATATCCATACCCATACCCGTACCCGTAACCATACCCGTATCTATATTTATACCGGTTTACCCGATATATAATTACCCTTTTATCCTTAATTTTAAAATAAATATATTATAAATTAAGGTTAAAATTGTCATTTGGCTTAACTCTAAATGGGTTTATCCGTCAGGTAATGGATTTATCCGCTAGATAATATCCATTAACGGGTAAATGGATAATCCGTCGGGTAATGGATATCCAACGGATACGGATATGAATGTGTTAACGGATATGGATTTGGGTACGGGTACGGATTCGGGTACGAATTTTCTTAACGGGTATGGATACGGGTATGGGTATACCCGCCCCAAACCCGCCCCGTTTACATCCCTATCAGACACCATGCTTGGTGTTATCACCTAAACATTGATTATGTGAATGCATGGATGCATATTATTTAGACATTAAATTTTGTGTTATCACCTAATGTAACACCCCCAAAATTCACTACTGAAAAATTTCGTTAATTAAAAAGGAAATTAGCGGAAGGAAATAAATAAAACGTGAACTTTAGGAGTATTACCGCCACACTTAGTACCAGACCAGTTCACTCATACCGTTCCAGTACTAAGTGCTAAGGCTAAAGGAAAATAAAATACAACTTGCAAGAAATTCAACATACTTAAATCAGAGTAGCGCATCAAATCATTTACCAGAATAAAATCCACCAATGGTGGTTACAGTAATAACATATACATTTAAAACCAAGAATTTAAATGAGAAGGAGAAAATGCCTAATGGTACCGCATAATTCCTTACTCTCTTTCCCCGTAGCCCACTTGAGTAGCACCTAAAAGACCTGCAAGGGCACTGCCCATTGAATAGGCAGGGGCCCCAAAAGGGAATCCCTTCAGTACTACGATACTGAGTAACCCTTTAATACCACACTTAAATACAGGCCCGCAATGCAACACATATTGCAACTATATACATATGTAAACTGAGGTGCATACATAACAATCACACGTAACACAAGTTATAATTCACGATCGATATCTTTGGGCCTTAAGCCATGTCATAGTATAAAATCCATACATTCGGGCCTTAAGCCATTATTCCATCACCATTCAATTAGTATCATATTTTATATCCATGTGAGTGCGAGAACCCCCATTATTATAGCCGGTGGACCGGAAAGTATACACTCAGGGCAGAATGCCTCTGACCACTATTATTGCCGATGGACCACATTTGTAACACCCCGAGTTGATATGATCATGCAGGGGTTACCTTGGAGTGCTTTCAGATTGATCGGCTGACCCCACAGATCAACACGAGTCCTTTCAGCACGCTTTGTCCTTACTCACGCGCTTTCCCGAGAAATTTTTAGAAAATTTCCGAAACTTTTCAGGAGGTCACCCATCCTAAAATTGCTCCACGGCCAGCACGCTTAACTATAGAGTTCTTAGGATAGAATCACCAAAAGGATGGTATACCATGTTGATATAAGTAGCCAAATCAATCCTTATAACACTCCACTCAATTTGGGGTATTACATTCACCCCCACTCAACGGTCAATTTGAGGTATTACACCTAAACATTGATTATGAAAAGGCAAGGATGCATAAATGTGAGTTTGGTGTCACCTTCAAGCACCACTTTAGTTACTCTGATTTGTATTTAGTGTCAATACTTAAATTTATTATTTGAGACACCTAAGTTATCTTTATATTGTAAATATTCCATGTTTATGTACTTAAGTATGATCCTTGCTATACCATGATAAATGTAAACTACGTTTATGTGCAATAACTATATCTTACTCAATTCTCACATATTGATACAATCCTTTTATGGTGGTTACTATCTACTTGATGGAAAGATGATGATGTACATGAGCAGGATCCTGAATCCTCGATTGATGGTGGTCATGACAACCAGTTTTCTCATAATAATTGGTGATACTTGATGGAGAGTGATGTTAGCTAATAGTTAAACTAACCGGCGATTATTTTTTACCCTTAAATTGGAGAATTTTGTTTTGTTAGTTATTTTAAAGTCTTGGCTTTGCCACTGTACTTCATTTATCTTGGTTTGTATAACCTATACTACCTTGGTTATGTATGCATTTACCTTTGGATATGTTGTTAATGTTTTATATTGTATCAATGCTAGCCTTGCATAGGACATTGGCTAGGTGAATGATCATATTTCTTCAATGTTAGTTGTGATGGTTTCACCCTTGACCTTTGGATTTTGCTTTTGCGTTACTCATATAATGTTACCTTTGGATATGTTGTTAATGTTTTATATTGTATCAATGCTAGCCTTGCATAGGACATTGGCTAGGTGAATAATCATATTTCTTCAATGTTAGTTGTGATGGTTTCACCCTTGACCTTTGGTTTTTGCTTTTGTGTTACTCATAAAATGATTTTTTTGTTACAAAAAGTAGGGGTGTCATATGCTCGCGCGCATACACACCCTTTTATTGCCTATGTCCATTCTTAATTGAACTATGTATTATTGTTGTATAATATATGTATTTGTTTCAGGATAAAATTTTTCAAAAAGGATATGAATTATTGTCCTAAAACATGTGTGTTTATATCATATAAAATGAATATTTATATCTTGAAATATATTTATATCCTAGGAGATGTGTATTTATATTTTGGAAGATGTGTATTGTTATAAATGATGCATATTAATATTTTAGAATATGTGTATGTATATCATTAAGATGCTTACTTTATTGGAAATATGTGTATTCTTATAATATGTAAGGTTGCCTCAATTATTTTGAAGGTCCTATGTTAAAAACTACAAACATACCCCCCCCCCAAAATTAGAAAATACATAAATATTAAATAGATTCAACAAAAAAGTGGCAAGTTTAATGTACATCGATGACTGTCAAAGCTTGTTTGGGAGGAGAGAATATGGCTGAAGCCAATTGAATGGGAACTGAATGTGGGTAATGGGCTCCATAGAATTAAAATTGAAATACAAAAACAAAGGTGAACATATTTTCATTTATTTATTTATTTTTTAATCAATAGTTTGTTTACATTAGTGAACCCTACTTTTCAAACTTACAAATAAGAGTAGTTACAACCATATTTTTACGAATCAAACCAAATCGATTATCGAATTGATATTATTACTAGGTAATTGGTTTAGTGATCAGACTAGTAGTTTAGACTTGTAGATTTAGCTGTATATATTAGGTCAAAAAATATAAATTATATAAAAAAATTAAGTTACATATAAATGTAACCAACTCCTAAATGATTTTTAGACTAGTTCAATGGTTTTCATTGGTCTTATTGGTTAAGGGCTTCTAAAAACTGATACTTGAAATTTAGCCAGTGACTTGATTGGTTCACTAGTTTGAAAAGAAATTTATTTCAAAATAGTTAATTTAACTTTTAAAATGGTGTTTAAATAATTTTTGAATAAAATATTATACATATTATTTATAAAGTAAATATATAGAAATAAAAATAAAAATAAATAAATAAGGAGCTCAAATAAGATCATGCAAATAATTACAAACATAAAATAATTATGTATACATATGTGTGTGTGTGTGTGTGTGTCTACAGACACACACACACACGCACACCAAATGGGCTTAGCAAGTCGGGTATGGAACTATTGGATCCAAAACTATACCTATTTAGGTATATATAGACCCAGATCCAACTCAAATTTATTGGGTCCAAAAATCATAGACCAAAACCCACGAAAAATAAGGCAGGTCTAGTGGGTTTGGGTTAGGTCCAGGGATCCATTGCCATCCCTAGTCACGACTCATACATCCTCCCTTCACTTTTCTTTCTTCCCTTTATTTTTTTCTCTATCGTGCAATCCAATTCCATGTTTTACAGTAAACATAGGTTTACAAAAACCCTAACGAAATTGTATCATCACAACTATGAAGGAGAAGGAGAAGGAGAGGACACTTTTGGCAACTATGAACCAATCAACCTCTATTCGATATCAATTTTGATCTTGATCAAGAGGTATATATTTGCTTGTTATCATTGATTAGGTTTTTAGCATGTGCATGACAACATAAGATGAGTTTGTAGAAGATCATGACTAGTGTAAGGAACTCACACTATTTCCCAATAGTAACATGAATGACTAACGCAAGTTATGGTTACCAACGTGAGCTTTTCATGCTAACCGTGTAGAATAAATGTGAAGATCTTATGTTGCCTTGGACAACATGAGATGAATACATAGGATGACATGATAATTGTAAGGAACTCACGCTGCCATCCAGTAATAATGTGATTAACTCACATAAGTCATGGATATTAATATAAGCATCTCACACTCACCATAAAGAAAGAATATGAATATCTTACACCACATGGGATGCTTTGTAATACCCTGACTACACATTAGTCCAGGTAGTTACTTGTAACCCTTTTTAGATTGATGATTGACTCCACAAATCAATGTGAACTCACACACTTCTTGAGAACTTCTAGAATGTTACCCATCATTAGAGTATTTTAAGTCAAATATGCTTAACTATAGAGTTCTCTAATGATTGAATTTCTAAAAAGAAGGTATAATTTGTTAATATAGGCAGTCTTATAAATAATTGTAATCCTCTACCATCCACTAGTAATTTGTATTTCTAAGAAGGAAGGTGCACCTTGTTGATATGTGTAGTTATATCAATTTTTTTGAGCCTATGCCATCCACCAAGACTACCACTAATTTGGAATATTACATGGAATATTGCATGCTTATCATGGGGAAATCACACAACCAATGAAGGCTAGCATGATTCTCCCATGCAAGACACTCTAGCTAGCGAATGATGAGGCTATACTTAGGATCGTAGTTTTATTGTTTCCTTGCTTATGTATATCTCATGTCATATGCATTTCAATTTAAATCTCTATCTTCAAGACAATATATGCACTATTATCTAAATTTTAGTACTTCAATTGAACTCACTTGCATCAATTTCAAGTGAAATGAAAACTCGTAATAGAAATAATAGAGCACAACTACATGAAAACATGATCATCAAAGATTGCACAAAATATGGATCAAATTCTTAACTTAAGTAAATATCACTAGCAATCATAATAATATGAAATTGATATTTTCTTTACTTTAACGTCATAAAACTAATATCATGTTGCATCTATGAACAACACATGTTAGGGTTTATGGTTATAGTGAAAACAAATTGCTCACTTAGGTTGCACGAGGAGATTACGCTTCCTCTTTAGGCTTGAGATGAGTGGTCACACATAATTAGCATCCCTACGTTAGAAGCTCACACTACATCATTTAATTTGTGTGAACTACCCATATTGATTGATCTCAGTTACACAAAACTTACATATGTTCTTCACTATACTTGCATGAGCATATTGCATGACAATTCCTCACCACCCTCAACATTTCATGTTGGCTTCATCGAACCGCCATACCTCAACTGATGTTTGAAGAACATAAATCTACAAAAATACGCACCGATCTACAATAATAATGCACATATCCAAACATTAAACAAGTTACTTTCATTGAACCTGAGCTCAAAGATGTAAATTGCATAGATTTGTACCAAGCTAAGTTGGAAGATGAAGGTGAGAAAAGAATGGGAGGTGTATGATGAAGGCGAGAAGAGAAACAGAGGTGCATGAGGTGTGAATGATGAGGTTGAGTTAGGTGAGATTTGATTATATTTTAGGAGGGAGAACGTGAGTTATGAATAAAGTTTATGGCTAGTCATGGTCATGTCAATGACTAATTTGAAAAAAGTTGCATTGGTTATTTTATGTAAAAAATTTTCATTGTTTTTTAAATAACTCCCTCAAGGATTAAATGGATCAATGATAAGAAAAAAAATTTTTGCGGACACGTTGTAAGAATTCAAAAGAAAAAAATAATATATATTTAAATTTTAAATCCAAATCAAAAACTAATTTTTTCTAAAATTATGTATAATAATGCACTAATTCTATATTTCATTAATAATTAAGCAATAAAAAATAATAATATAAAATAAAAGAAAATTGTGGGAAAAATGTATTTTTTTATCATATTAACAATAATAATAATAATAATAATTACAATATAAATAATACTAATAATAAATTTATTGTATTTTTATGCTATAATTTCTTTTATAGTGTATTATTATTAGTTTATATTATATAATTATTAATAAAACAAATAAAATTAGTATACTCATATGCATAATTTTGAAAAAAATTAAATTTTTGGTTTAGGTTCAGTATTTGGAGGTATAGAATTAGTGATTAGAAGGGCAACAAGTACGGTAGTAGTAGATTTTATAATTTTCGTGACGGCAGTCGAAACTCGACACAGTCATCTTTCGGCTGTCGTCTCGTTGTGTTGCTCGACGCTTCTCTGTCTCACTCTTCCCCTTTTAATCCGATTTAAATCAATCCTTTCCGCCATTAACATAACTCTCCCCTTCTTATGTACTGAACTGTGAAGAATTAACGATTGGTTACAATCAATCTGTGTTCATTGGGCGAAGAAGTTTGATTTCAGTATCATAGAACACACTTTAACGGACCAGAACTCAGCATTTCTCTATCAAATTTGAGGATCTCGTCGTTCAATTATCATGCTATTGAATTTCAGGTCAGAGTTAGACTCTGAAATCCACTCTCTAGTTTTCGAATTTTTTTTTCTCTTCCTTTTCGTTTCTATATGCTATGATTTCTTTTTTCTTTTTTTTTCCTTCCTTGTGAATGTTCTTATTTTAGTCATCTCAGTACATGCTCAATTATGAATTGCAATTCAACTTGTTTTCGGATTATTTTTTGTGCTTTTTGTGTACTGTGATGGAGGCAGGATTTTGAACTCATAGTACTATACTGTAGAAAGTCAAGAAAAAATAACGACAATTCTACTTTTTAGTTTTTAGACTCTACATTCTATGATCTCATCCCTATTTAGTTATTTCTCTCAATATCTAAGAAAAGAAGAAACAATTGCCACAAATTATTCTAATTAACTGTGAAATCGAACAATTATTCACAAATCACAAAATTACATCCATAGTGACCAGATGAAATTAATTACCGATTGCTCTAAAGATTCACTTCTGGCAGGTCTAATTGAATCACTGATGCACAAGCAAATAAAAACATGAACAAATTCTAAATAACTCGAGAGTACAAGAACTAAATAATGCAATTTTGGAGCGAATAATTCAAAGTACAAGAACTACACGATCTGTTGACGGAATGATGAATTTGCTGCCATCGACAAGTATAGAGCATGCAGATCATTTGTTGAGAGCGAAGGAAGCTGAAAGCATGCATCAATGGCAGCGTTGTTGGTACAACTATTGCAGTTGTCCCATCCTTAGAGGGAGGTAGCGGCTCGCTTTATGGTGTCACCATATAATACCAAAAAAATGCAGTAATACATTGACCATTAAAAATACTGGGTATATAATTTTTTGTATTGTGACATTTCAGTATTTCACATAATATAATTTTTATGTTGGAAGTTTCTAATAGGGAAGAATCTCAGAATTATTTTAGTATAATTATTTACTTTTTTTAATAATTTAAATTAAAGATAATTTAACCTAAAAATATTTTTAAAAAAATAATATTCCCTCGCCATTACCCTTGTTTTCCTTCCCTCTTGAATTCCCCCTTCCCTGGAACGCTAGTCCCAATCCTGGTTCCCCTTGTCGTTTTCCTTTGTTTTTTTGCCCAAATTTTTTGCGGAGCTTGATCCTCTCAATTTGCAAGTGCACGGTATCGAGGTAGCATTCTAGGTATCGTTTCGTAGTGAGTACAAGAAAGGGGATGTAATATCCCCAAATTTTACTTAAAAATTTCATCTTTTTAAATCATTAATTACAAAAATATTGGGTGTTGATGCAAGGAATAAAACTGCGGTTGCAGTCAAGAGTGTCGCGAACAATATTTTATATATCGCGGTTGTCGTGACGTGATTTTTTAATTCTTTTTCACAACAAATATTGGCTAATATCGGTAAAATATTGGCCAATATCCCAAATTTCGCTGATATCGCGGCGATAAATATGTGATTTTCTGAAATGGCTGTATTTCAAAAATTTCGTGTTGCGGCTGATCCAAAAACCATGAAATTGCGGCTGATACGCTATTGCGGTATCGATATTTCATTGTATGTGTTGATGCTACTCTTAGCATAATTTTAGCATCCTCTACTATTCTTATACTAAGTAATAAGGCTAAACATTACTTTGCTTAAATTAATAACCATAAGAAAAATATATAAATTTCAACACATAATAATATTTTCCTAGTAGTACAAAAGATTTGGCAAAAAGTTATAAGTTTATTAGAGAAAAATATAGAAGGGGTCGTAAGAGTCTAAGGAAAATCTATATCAAAAGATGTCAGGCGAACACCGGATAGTTCTAACTTCTAACTTTCAACCCCTACCATAAGCCATTAGGCCGAACCCTTAAAGTACTCATTCAAGGTAAATACTACCTTTTGAATAGGCATGGGACCATGGAACATAACTCGTTAGTACAACAGTACTGTATAATTACTACACAACACTAACATACAAATGCCACATGAGGTACATAGCAGGAAATATAAAGTATAATGACATAGCACATTAAATAATACATACAATAGCTAAGTGTCACATTCATACTATAAGCCACATGTTCATCACATCAAACATAACTATATGACGACTATTTCATTAATCTAAATACTCACAAAGGGAAACGCCAAACTATAATTAAAGCCTTTCACAATAACCACCTCTATAGTAATTATAACATGATAAGGAACACACTGAGACAATTATCAACGAATATAATAAATCCAAATAGTGCATGAATGCAACTATCAAACCAACATACCAAAATCAAGTAGTGTGCGGAGGCAACTACCAAATTGACAAACCACATGAATGCATTTAAGTCCTTATATAGTAATTATTTCCATTTTTAATTATTCGATAGGATATATTAATAATCCAGAGATATAAAAATACATGGGTCATACTAGTGTACTAAGGCAATATAGTATCCTCCCACCTTATAATCCAGAGACATACAAATACTTTGGTCATATTGATGCAACAAGAAAACACAATATCCTCCCATCTTAAGACACCTAATTCTTAATTATTAATACCCCTTATAAGGTCCGTAGGTCACCTATAAAGGAGACTAGGGCTTAAGCTAAAATGCTGAGGCATCTAATGAAGACCAAATCAAATCGAGGGCTCCTACCTCGTTTTTAGGGTACTTAACCTTAAAGAGAAGCCATTCCCAAATATTGGGTCTTCCACTCTAAATATTAATATATTAAGAAGGTGATCATAAAATATCACATAATATACAATTATCTCAATTCGAAACTTAATCAATTTTTCTTTATTTCTAATTATTAAAGTCAACTCTAAGGTTAATGGTCCAAGTCAAAGGCAAGGTCAAGTCTAAAGGTTAATAATAAGGTCAACTTATTAATACACTAAGGCCGTCGTATGTCCAGTTATTCATATTAGATGCATTAGGTCAAAAATGACCAAAATGCCCTCAAAACCAACCTTCATTTTATATTTATTAAAATAATAATTTATTATGAAAAAGGCTAAAAGACAATAATTTATAATATTTTAGCATATAAGAATTTTTTAGCGATTATCTATATATTCCATTATGTATGCATTTCATGACTTATATGAACAAACCTTAATTATACATTTCTAACGCATCATGGTGTATGCAAGTATTTCAAGTCTTAGACCATGCAAAATAACAATCATAACAGATTAATCCTAATCATGCTTGCGTATGATCATGCTTTTTTTTAATCCTAGTTACAACGTGCAATAATAATCACGGAACACTTAACATGATATAGTCATAACAACTTGACAAGGTCACAAACCTAAACGAAACCCTATATAGGCATACATTAACCTTTTTTATATATATCACACACACACACACACATGTATATATCTCATAATAAATAATAAGACAAACATATGCTAATTAATTAATATTATACTTTTGGCATTCACACCTTTTCATAACACTTGCATATCTATTATAAGATTTCGGCATATTATGCATGTATATATCATTTCAAAAGTCCACATGCATAAAACATACTCTAACCAACATAACAACTCTATATGTGTCCACCTAGATTCACATTTTAGTAGAAGCATACAGTGACCTCTTATCCAAGCAAAAGAAATAAAGCAAGATTTACCCGACTAGTCTCCATTCAACCTTTTTGAACTCCTTACATCAAAATAATCAAACATGTTAGCAATTAATCCGTAATCATCGATTAAATCGCAACAATCAGGCATACTAAGTAATGTTAGGTTCTCATTTCACCAAGGCAAAAGGGAAGGAACTCATGCAAGGAGAGGAAGGCACGCATGAGACAAGCACGGCTGTGCGAGGATGGGTGCATGGGTGTGCGATGAGGGCACGGTTGAGGCGTGCTTGGGTCGAGGGAAAAATTGCGCACGGCTGGAAGCAAGGCACAGGTTGAGCATGCAAGGGGTGCATGACCATGCTAGGTGCGCACGGGTCAAATGTGCTTTAGTCAAAACCAAATCAAACTGGGCAAATGAGGAGGGGAAAAAGGCATGGTTGGTGGTTGTGGTGAGGTGTGATGACAAAGTGGGACAGAAGGAGAAGGAAAGGCTCGACGACGGTGGTGCTGGGTAGGAACAGCAACAATGACCAGGGCATGGAGGAGGAAGGGAAGGAGGGGGCTCGACTAGGTTTTTTCTCACCGACAAGGAATGGAAACGAGAGAAGGGAAGAGGCGAGGGTTGGGAAGAGGTGCATGTATATGTATATATGGAGGCATGGCTAGGTGTGAGGCAAAGGAAAACTGACGAGGGAGTTGGGTTTGGGTGTGGGATGGGCAGAGGTTTGGTGTGGTAGGAGCTGTGTGCAAGGGTTGTAGGGTGTAGGGGTGAGGGGGTTGTGTAGGGGTGCATGGTTGGGAAGAGGAGGGTAAAGGCTACGAGCGCATAGGTGAGTTAAGGGTTGTTTGGCCTGAAAGGGGAAAAGGAAAGGGGCAGGTGAGGGTTGTGCGATGGTCAAGGGAAGGGAAAGAAAGAAAAAGGAGAAAAAGAAAAGGGGAGAAAGGGAAGAGAGGAAAAAAGATAGGGAAAAACAAAATAACTTTGGGGTTAGGATTAGAGTTAGGTTAAAATATAAATTAATCGGGATTAGATTAATAAAATATTGGGGTATTGTAGGTGAACATGTCTTTTATGTTTAGGCGATCATATATGGTGATTGGGGTGACTATCTAATTTAAACAAAAACATGCAAAATAAAATAAGCACTTTGACATGTAAAAGGTGTTTTCCATATAAAGAGATGGCGAATGATCCACTCAACTTTCTTAATCCTAATTCAATCAACACTTTACCCAGAGCCTGATTCACATATCCGCATATCACTATCAAATATGTCAATAGAGACTTGAAGTGTAATGCTCTTTTGAGCCACTACACCTTATCGCCTATCGTTATTCATTTATCTCTATAGCATGAAGGCAAAGAACAATCAACACATTAACAAATATCACAAATTCCTCTCATTTATGTTGTAAAGATAATCAATGTTTCTTAACCTTGTGATTCAAACCCTAGTTATGCTATTATATCTCACTTTGACCCATCTGTCGAATCTTGCTAGAAATTCTCACCAATAACCAGAAATCAACCAAATTCCAAATATCGTCAATAATTTCAATAATATAACATATAAAATCATGAATGGAATCAAGAAAGGTAAAGGTTTTCAATGCATTTCGATCAAGGAATTTCCCTTAAACTTAGCACATATTCAATTAGCCATGCATGATTTCAATTAAGAAAAAAAATCATAAACAAGAGAGTACTCATCAATTTAGACATACATAAATGAGGAACAAAGACTCAATATTCTTTTATTTGCAATTCTGAATACACTGTTCATTTTCTTTGCTTTGGATTACAAGATGGAGGAGGCGAGGATGGGGTTTTGGTTGTGGAGAAGGAACCTTAGATGCTCTCAAGTTGTCCAAAGTTGTAACACTAAAGCAGTCGCCCAAAATAACATATAAAGATCAATTGCCAAAAAATGTCGCACAAAACGACACAATTGTATTAGTCAACACGGTTTGCCCCTGTTGCTCTAGGCTTCTTGATTTTCTAATAACTTAGATAGATTTTGGTATTTTGACTATAGCTTTGTCAATACACCTCCAAATGAGCTGAATTTAGATGGGTTGGAAAACTAACATTTTTGAATATTTTCCCAAAATTAGATCACATCCTTGTTGAAATTCCTGGCTTCTCATACTTGCACCTTTTGAAAACACTCTCTTGTTTCCAGTTTAGTTCTCTACACATTGCGTTTTCGCTCCTCTTGACTCAGATAATAAAACTGTGGTCGCAATCACAACATGGCAGTCTCAGGGTATTGAGGAAGATATTTTATATGTTGCAATTGTCTTAGCTTATTTATTTATTTTTTAAAATTTTTCACAAGAAGTATCGGTCGGTATCAGTAGATATCGGCAATATATGTGTGTTTTTTTCTCTGTCGCGTATCGTTGGGATATCATATCGGTGAGGTTAAAATTCGAAATGTCTTGGCTGATATGATATGTCTAGGCTGATATTTTGCTGTGTGGTTTTGCTCCAAGTAACCTACAAAATTGGCCAAGAGCGGTAAACACAATCAAACAAACTAAATTCACATAAAAATAAGGTAAATTCTATCTTGAATTTGTATAATAAATCATACTAATCAAATAGAATTGGTTCTATAGGTAGATGTAACACCCTTGCCAGTGCCACACACAGGTGACAGGTAGTTACTCTGGAGTGCTTTTAGGATTTGTGACTAACCCTACAAGCCACCACGAGTCCTTCTAAGTGTGTTTTGTTCTTACTTGGAAAACTTCTCAAGAGTTTACTCATCCTTAAATTGCTCCTAGTTAAGCACTAAAGTTCTTTAAGGATAATTTTTCCTGAAAGAATGTATATCTTGTTGATATTGGTAGTCTTATCAATCCTTTTAAGTCTCCGTTATCCGCCACTAATTTGGAGGTGTTATAGTATAACTGAATCTAATTTTTATGGAACATAAAACTCTAATATATATAGTTTGTTTGTTCTTTTGGTTCCTTTATTTTTATTTTATTTTTATAATTTTTAGAAACCACCAATGATACAACTAAAATCTAGACAATTTGTATGAAAATAAAATAAAATCTGGACTTATCTACCTCATTACCTCACCAACTTGTTAATAGAGCCCAATCGTAGAATAAAATATAGCTCTCGGTATTGCATATCAATCTATATTTTATGGTTTTGAGGTCGGCTGATACATGGCACAGCCAAAACCTGATGGTTTTAAAAATCACATATTTGTCATCCATATGTCTGCCAGTACGTATACGTGATATAATCAAAACATAATGGTGTTAAAAAATCACATATTTATTGCTGTTATATATCGATGTTTGTTGATATTCGCTGTGCATGCTGCCAAAAATGTAACATATAAAATATCCTCCGCAACAGCTCAATATGACAACCTCCCGATCGTTACCATAGTTGTGGCTGCAACCATGATTTTATTACCTGAGCCCTACCCCATTATTTCACCACCCATCATCTTGATGTCTCCTTAGCAAAAATTAAAGTGCATCAACCAGGAATGGAATGCGCATTGTATCATTTATTAAGGGATGGGTGTGACATTGAAGCAATGAAAGATTTTGTAGTTATTTTCTATGGACACCATGGTAAAGTGATGGCTTCGCCTATGGAAGGAGAGAAATCAGTTTTATGAGAGAGAAGATGGGAGTGCGGGATAGAAGAAGGGAATTAGGAGAAGAGATAAGAGTATGACAAAACTACTAAATTACTTATAGAAAAGAAGGGGTGATTCTAACGAGTAATGATTCCCATTGCCTATGCAGTTTGGGTGAAGAAACAAAACAACTAGAAGAAGTCACACCTTGCGTTATCATTCTGTAGAGGGCGCTCGTACCATTATGCATAGGGTAGAGGAGAAAGAGGCTAGTTAGTTATGGAGAGTAAAAAAAGAGTGTAGTTAACTAGCAAATGCTCATTTAGTCTCAGTCAACTCTCAAGTCTCAGTTAGTTAGTTATGGCTCAACAACAACGAAGAAATGGAGAAAGAGGCTTGTAGAGGTGCTATTAGGGAGTTGGGCTATCCAACAAAGGGTAGAGGAAGCTAACAAAAGGCAACGATCCTAGTTATTGTGTGAAAAATCAAACCATTTGGGTGGAGAGAGGGAACAAACTGCTTGGTCGTAGAAGTTTTGTGTTATGAATCATCCTAAGCCACCGGTAATATTTACATATAATAGGAGGAAGTCTCGAACAGCTGAGCAGAAAAGTCATTAAGGGTAGTAAAGTCTTTTTATTAAGTCTTCAGTCTTTTTATTAAGTCTTCAGTCTTTTTATTAAGTCTTCAAAAGTAGCTTTATTATTAGTAAAAGTTTATTTATTAGTTTTTAGTGAAAAATACAGGTTAAGAGAGATTTAAGGAATGGATATGTCAAATATCTCTCTAAAAGATATTCAGGAGAGATTTAAGGAGGTGGTTATGGGGAATATCTTCCTTAAAGCTATAGGATAAATAGAGGGGGGTGGGGCTGGAAAGGAGGATCGAAAAATCAGAGAGAAAAGAAATTGGGAGAGCCTTCCTACCTCTCGAAAGTAGGAAAACTTTGTAATTGCTTATTTCTATTTGATTCAGCTATAATAATATTGAAATTAATTCCAGTCCTAGTCGGTTGTGGTTGCTTAATTTCAATTCACAGCAAATTTGGTAATGTTATGAATCATCCTAAGCCACCGGTAATATTTACATATAATAGGAGGAAGTCTCGAACAGCTGAGCAGAAAAGTCATTAAGGGTAGTAAAGTCTTTTTATTAAGTCTTCAGTCTTTTTATTAAGTCTTCAGTCTTTTTATTAAGTCTTCAAAAGTAGCTTTATTATTAGTAAAAGTTTATTTATTAGTTTTTAGTGAAAAATACAGGTTAAGAGAGATTTAAGGAATGGATATGTCAAATATCTCTCTAAAAGATATTCAGGAGAGATTTAAGGAGGTGGTTATGGGGAATATCTTCCTTAAAGCTATAGGATAAATAGAGGGGGGTGGGGCTGGAAAGGAGGATCGAAAAATCAGAGAGAAAAGAAATTGGGAGAGCCTTCCTACCTCTCGAAAGTAGGAAAACTTTGTAATTGCTTATTTCTATTTGATTCAGCTATAATAATATTGAAATTAATTCCAGTCCTAGTCGGTTGTGGTTGCTTAATTTCAATTCACAGCAAATTTGGTAATGTTATGAATCATCCTAAGCCACCGGTAATATTTACATATAATAGGAGGAAGTCTCGAACAGCTGAGCAGAAAAGTCATTAAGGGTAGTAAAGTCTTTTTATTAAGTCTTCAGTCTTTTTATTAAGTCTTCAGTCTTTTTATTAAGTCTTCAAAAGTAGCTTTATTATTAGTAAAAGTTTATTTATTAGTTTTTAGTGAAAAATACAGGTTAAGAGAGATTTAAGGAATGGATATGTCAAATATCTCTCTAAAAGATATTCAGGAGAGATTTAAGGAGGTGGTTATGGGGAATATCTTCCTTAAAGCTATAGGATAAATAGAGGGGGGTGGGGCTGGAAAGGAGGATCGAAAAATCAGAGAGAAAAGAAATTGGGAGAGCCTTCCTACCTCTCGAAAGTAGGAAAACTTTGTAATTGCTTATTTCTATTTGATTCAGCTATAATAATATTGAAATTAATTCCAGTCCTAGTCGGTTGTGGTTGCTTAATTTCAATTCACAGCAAATTTGGTATCAGAGCAGCAAGATCCAAGTGAGAGAAAAAAAAAACCATGGCTCCAAACCAAAACCAGAGGATCGAGCAATTGGAGCAGGAGTTAGAGTCTCTAAGGGTTTCCATATTAGAGCAAGTGATGACCGCAATGAACGGTGCAGCACGTGAATTGCAGCAAACTCTGGCAGTCCAGATTGCAACAAGCCTGGAAAAAGCCACTGCAAGGCTAGGGGAGGATCTTAACACCCTGGCATCGAAGGTGGAAGGCAGAATTTCCAGCACCAAAGAAAACCAGGAGATGATGATCACCCAGATTCGTGATGAGGTGAGGGATACCCTCTCCACCTTCAAAACCACTGATCACACACTGGGAAACTCAGGCTATGTTGGAGCAAGCGCTGAGGGCAGAGGAAGAGAGGAAACTGGTGGTGGATGGGCAGGAGGGGATAACCAGTGGCGCTGCAAAAAGCTTGACTTATCCTTATTCAGTGGGACCAACCCAGATGGATGGATATTAAGGGCTGAGCGGTATTTTGATTTTTATCACTTGGGTGAAGAAGAAAAGCTTGAAGCTGCTGTGATAGCATTAGAAGGGGATGCTCTGTTATGGTATCAGTATGAGCATAAAAGGAGACCCTTGCGGAGGTGGGAGGAGATGAGAATGATGATCCTCCGGCAGTTTCGATCAACATCCATCGGTACTCTTTATGAGCAATGGCTGGATCACCAACAGGTAGGGTCGGTTGCTGATTACAGAAGGAAATTTATTGAGCTAATGGCCCCACTGGACAGGGTACCTGAAGAAATTGCTAAGGGGCAATTTATTAATGGGCTCAAAGGGGAGGTCAGGGCAGAAGTGCGGCTGCTGGGGCCTACTACTTTAGATCAGGCCATGGATCTAGCCCTGAAGGTAGATGAGAAGATAAAGGCTGAGTCAACGCATCAGGGAGGGAGTGGGTATGGACCGTTTATTGGAAGAGGTAACCATACTGCCCCAACAATTTCCAACTTAAGCCCCCAAAACTACAATCCAGTTAGGCGGTTGAGTGAGAAGGAACTACAGCAAAAACGAGAGCAGGGCCTTTGTTTTCGCTGTGATGAGAAGTGGTCAATTAATCACAGGTGTAGAACGAAGGAGTTGAGTGTGCTCTTGACCAGGGAGGATGAGGCAGTGTTGCAGTCTGATGAAAGTCTGAAATTTTCAGTCCCCGAGGAGTTTGAGAAACCTGGCTCAGACCTTGTGCAGACCGAAGTTTCCCTGAATTCAGTAATGGCTCAGACCTTCTTTCCACCTTGAGGACAAGGTGAATCTTTGGGCCGGGGGTAATGTTATGAATCATCCTAAGCCACCGGTAATATTTACATATAATAGGAGGAAGTCTCGAACAGCTGAGCAGAAAAGTCATTAAGGGTAGTAAAGTCTTTTTATTAAGTCTTCAGTCTTTTTATTAAGTCTTCAAAAGTAGCTTTATTATTAGTAAAAGTTTATTTATTAGTTTTTAGTGAAAAATACAGGTTAAGAGAGATTTAAGGAATGGATATGTCAAATATCTCTCTAAAAGATATTCAGGAGAGATTTAAGGAGGTGGTTATGGGGAATATCTTCCTTAAAGCTATAGGATAAATAGAGGGGGGTGGGGCTGGAAAGGAGGATCGAAAAATCAGAGAGAAAAGAAATTGGGAGAGCCTTCCTACCTCTCGAAAGTAGGAAAACTTTGTAATTGCTTATTTCTATTTGATTCAGCTATAATAATATTGAAATTAATTCCAGTCCTAGTCGGTTGTGGTTGCTTAATTTCAATTCACAGCATTTTGGTCGACCATTGATGTGATAGGCCTGTGGTAAAATATACATATGTTAGGAGGAACATAGGTGGTAGGAAAGGTCGAGGGACACCTGATCACTGCTAAAGGTCGCAGAGGGGTTATTTTCTTAATTGTCTTTTAATTCGTAATTTTTTTATTCTATGAGTGGGGGTCGGGGGAGTGTGTAGTAGAGTCTATTATGGGGTTATTTCTTTCAGTTATTGGTTGTCTCTTAGCATCTTTTCTATTAGAGATGTGGGGGCTGGGAAGTGGATAAATAGAGTCCGAGCATGAGGAGGAGGGGGTGTGAAGTATGAAAGTTTGTTAGAGGGAAGTGCCAGGGCCTTGAATGCCTGGTTGTGTACGTTCCACACCATGGAAATCAATACAACTCACTCCCTCTCTTCATTGCCTAAATTAATTCTCCCTTATTGTTTGATCTGTTGTGAAAATTCAGGGATTCTACCATAGGTACTATCAAGGTGGTATTGGAGCAGTACGAGCTGGGTAGATGACGCTTAAGGAGATGGTACTCATCCAAGAAGATTGGCAGAGGGAGATGGATGTTGTTCAGGAGGGAATTTAGAAAGTACCTGTGATTGAGGAGCGGCTAGGTTCGATGGATAGAAAAATGGAAGCCATATTGGCCAGGTTGCCTCTCCCCGATTGGTAAGGAAATGGGAACTCCTTGTTGATCAACCTTGAGTAGCAAAAGCTGGAGGTGAGTGGTGGAGTAGCGCCTTTGGCGGTAGAGGATGGAGAAGAAAGGAGAAGTGACTATCGACTAGCACGCCAACTGGAGTTTCCAATCTTCAACGGCATAGATCCTAATGGGTGGTTGTTCCGAATAGAACGATACTTCAGTTTGAACCAGTTACCTGAAGTGGAGAAAATGGAAGTAGTGGTTGTGGCTATGGAGGGGAAGGCCTTAGCTAGTTGGCCTGGTACCAGTATGCTGAGGAGGGGAAGAAATTCTCCAACTGGAGGAACTTCAAGGAGGTGTTCCTGTCCCGATTTCGACCCAAACATGAGGGGTCCCTGTGCGAAAAAATTTCTAGCGATCCGGCAGCTCACTACGGTGGAGTATCTGGAAACCTTTGAGTTGTTGGCAGCGCTGCTGCAAGGCCGCCTGCCGGAGGAAGTGCTTGACAACACGTTCATGAATGGCCTTAAGCTAGCTATTAGGGCCAAGGCGAGATTGATGGGGCCGATTGGGCTCACCGAAATTATGGAGGCGGCCCAATTAGTGGAAGACAAAAATAGTATCATCCAAACAGGGCGTTTGGGTCCAAACATCACTGGGAGTGCAGGTGGATCTGGATTCAAGGTAACCCAACCCACTTCAGTTACAGCCCCAAAAGTCATACCCAGAACTCGTACCCTTCTTCCCTGATGGGTTGAAACACTTCTCCCTCACTCTCGACATTAGCCCAGACCACTTCCATTCGTCCGACGGATGAATCTCAGGGGAGCCGACGGTTGACGGGATTCCAGCGATTATCGGACGCTGAAATGAAGCGACGATGGGACTGAGGTTTGTGTTTCCGATGTGGCGAAAAATATACACCGGGCATAGGTGTTGACACCGGCTGCTACAGGTCTTAATGGTGGTAGAGGACGAAGAGGAGGAGGAAGAAGAAGCTCTGGCGCTGATCGAGACAGAGGAGGTTGCAAAGGTAAGAGAAAAGGTTGAACTCTCCCTGAACTTGGTAGTGGGTTTCACTACTCCCAGAACAATGAAGCTGAAAGGGGAAATTAAAGGAGAAACAGTGGTGATTTCGGTGGATTGCGGGGCTACACACAATTTCATTGCACAAGGCCTGGTTAGTTGTTTGAATTTACCCCTCTTGGCCACACCAACCTATAGGGTACTCATGGGGACGGGGAATTCAGTCCAAACTGCGGGAATTTAGTGGTACTGACATTGCCAGAGATAATAATTGTGGAAGATTTCTTACCCTTGGAACTGGGGAGTGCAGATATCGTTTTAGGGATGCAGTGGTTGGAAAAACTTGGAATTATGTAGGTTAATTGGAAGACATTAAGGATGAGTTTCACTTTAGGGAAGACATTGGTCACCTTGAGGGGAGATTCGGAGCTGTGTAGAACGCAGGTTTCCCTTAAGTCGTTGCTGCGCACAATTGGAAAGGAGAAGCAGGGAATGTTGTTGGAGTGTTGTGCTCTATCTGCACAGGTTTATAGGGGTGTTTCCAGTAGGGTTGCTTCTGAAGTGCAGGATGTGATTCAATCCTTTCTAGAGGTCATGAGGGAACCAGAGGGATTACCACCAGCTCGTGAATTAGATCATAAGATTCCTTTGCTGCCAGGAACGGAGCCAGTGAGCATGCGCCCTTATCGATGCCCACAAATACAAAAGGATGAGATTGAAAGGTTAGTGGGAGACATGTTAGCAACAGGGGTGATCAGGCCCAGCCATAGCCCTTTTTCCAGCCCCGTGCTACTAGTTAAAAAGAATGATGAGAGTTGGTGGTTCTGTGTAGGCTACAGAGCCTTGAATAAGGTGACGGTTCCGGACAAATTTCTCATACCACTGATTGATGAATTATTAGATGAACTGCACGGATCAGCAATATTCTCGAAGTTGGACCTAAAGTCAGGGTACCATCAGATTAGAGTCAACTCGAAGGACATCCACAAGACTACTTTTCGAACTTATGAAGGACACTACGAGTTTCTCGTCATGCCATTCGGGTTAACAAACGCCCTAGCCACATTTCAGGCCTTGATGAATGAAGTGTTTAGGCCCTATCTACGGAGGTTCGTATTAGTTTTCTTTAATGATATACTAGTGTACAACCCAGATATGGAGTCACACATCCACCATTTACAACAAGTGTTCGAAGCACTGAAGGCAAACAAGCTCACTGTGAACGAGAAGAAATGCACGTTTGGGCAGACAGAGCTGGATTATCTAGGACACATAGTGTCTGCTAAGGGGGTGGCAATAGATCCATCCAAACTGTAGTGTATGATGGAGTGGCTAGTGCCTAAGACGTTACGTGAATTACAAGGATTTTTGGGATTAACCGGGTATTTTTGCAAATTTTTTCAGAATTATGGGAAGATTGCAGCGCTGCTGACCGAGCAACTCAAGAAGGATAACTTCCACTAGAATGTAGAGGCACACCAGGCATTTGAGCAACTAAAACAAGCCATGGTGACAGTTCCAGTGTTAGGATTGCCAAATTTCAAAGAACCCTTCGTGGTGGAGATGGATGCCTTCGGAACCGGGGTAGGAGCAGTCTTGATGTAGCAGGAGCGACCCATTGCTTACTTCAGTCAATCCTTGGATATGAAGGCGTGATTGAAATCAGTTTATGAGCGTGAATTGATGGCCATAGTGCTAGCAGTACAGAAATGGAGGCATTATTTGGTCGGGCGATAGTTCAAGGTGAGGACGGATCAACGAAGTTTGAACTTCTTGTTGGAACAAAGAGTGATTCCTGAGGAACATGCCAAATGGGTTACGAAGCTATAGAGTTACGAGTTTGAGTACTGACTGGGACGTGAAAATAAAGCAGCGGACGCCTTATCCCGGGTAGACACAACCACTTTATCAGCCATCTCAGTTGTATGGACAGATGTATGGTGCTCCCTTCAATCCGAAGTAGACGCTGGCCCTCTTTTAGGGCCACCGAAACAAAGGATACTGCGAGAGCAGGGGTATACCCTCAGGGCAGGGGAACTCTTGTATCAGGGACAATTGGTTATACTACTGAAGTCAGCCATGATTCCCAGGCTGCTGGCTGAATTCCATTAAGGGGAAATGGGGGGACAGTCGGGTGTGTTGAAGACATACCGAAGGATGGCCTGAGAGCTGTATTGGGTGGGAATGAAGAAGGACATATAGGAGTTTGTGGCTAGTTGTGCCGTTTTTCGGCAGAATAAGTCAGGCAATGAGTCCAGCAGGGTTACTTCAACCTTTACCGATTCCCCAACAAGTATGGGAGGATATTTCGCTAGATTTTATTGAAGGGCTACCCTACTCACAAGGGTTTGATTGTGTTATGGTGGTGGTTGATCGACTAATGAAGTATGCTCATTTTACCCCTCTTAAGCATCCCTTTAATACACAGTCAGTAGCTACTATTTTTGTTAGGGAGGTAGTACGTCTACATGGTGTACCGAAATCAATGGTTTCAAATAGGGACAAGGTGTTTGTAAGTAGTTTTTGGAAGGAATTGTTCAAGCTTCAGGGTACCACTCTTCGATTTAGCTCAGCTTACCATCCGCAGACGGATGGGCAAACTGAGATAGTTAACTGAAGTTTAGAGACTTATCGCTAATGTTTTGTAGGGGATAGACCAAGGCAGTGGGTGCAATGGATGCCATGGGCACTGGTATAATACCTCATTTCACTCTGCCACTCAAACCACCCCTTTTAAGGCCCTCTATGGTTGTGACCCTTCACCCTTGCTGAGACATGAGAAGGGCAGTACTCCTTTGAAGCTGTGGAGCAGGAGTTACAGGACAGAGATGCGGCATTAGCAGAGCTCAAGTAGCAACTCCAGCGGGCTCAAACTAGAATGAAGGCTCAAACTGACCGTAGGAGGCGTGATCAAGAATTGGAGGTAGGCAGCTAGGTGTACGTAGAACTGAAGCCATACAATGAAAGCTTGCACCAAGGTATTTTGGGCCTTATCAAGTTGAGGCAAAGATTGGCCAGGTAGCTTACAAGCTGAGACTATCGGAATCTACAGCCATCCGCCCTGTCTTTCATGTTTCTATATTAAAACAAACCTTAAGGGAAGGACAATAGGCTTAGCCATTTACTACCGTGCTTACTGAAGAATTGGAGTGGAGGGTGGAACCACAGGAAGTGGTCGGTCTCAGGTATACTGCTACGGGTGTACTGGAAGTACTGATTAAGTGGATAGGACTGCTAGACTTTGAAGCATCATGGGAGGAGTTTGTGCAGTTGAACCAACAATTTCCTTCTTTTCACCTTGAGTACAAGGTGAAAGTTTATGGGGGCAATAATGATAGGCCTATGGCAAAATATACATATGTTAGGAGGAACAGAGGTGGTAGGAAAGACTGAAGGACACCTGATCACTACTAAAGGTTGGGGAGGGGTTATTTTCCTAATTGTCTTTTAATTCGTAATTTTTTTATTCTATGAGTGGGGGTCGAGGGAGTGTGTAGTAGAGTCTGTTATGGGGTTATTTCTTTCAGTTATTGGTTGTCTCTTAGCATCTTTTCTTTCAATGATATGGGGGCTGGGAAGTGGATAAATAAAGTCTGTTAGAGGGAGGCGCCAGGCCCTCGAATGCCTGGTTGTGTACGTTCCACACCGTTGAAATCAATACAACTCACTTCCTCTCTTCATATCCTAAATAAATTCTCCCTTATTATTTGATCTGTTGTGAGAATTCAGGGATTCTACTGCGGGTACTACCATGATATTAGATTTGGTGTCCACTAGGCTTAACTACTGTGCACCTTCTTAATCCAGTTTAGCCATCAACTCTTATTTATTTATTTTGCTTCTTTCGTTACTTCCCTATGATATGCTTGCAAATTTTGCAGGAAATATTGCTCAATTGTGCATCATTTTTGTGATTGATTGAATCAGTCATTGGCATAGTGTTTATCTATTCTCCTTTTCTTCTTTTCTTTGTATGTCTTTTGGTTGGGGGGAGGGGTAAGCTGATTTTTGATAGCTGAGGGCAGTGTTTGGTAAATTAGATTTAATAGCTGAAATTTCATAAATAGTCGGCCGTTTGTATTTGACTTGTATAATATTAGTTTATTGATAAACTAATATGGTTTGGCAATATGTGATGATTTGTTGCATGGGCCAAAATCCTAGTCCACGTGGTCATATGATGTGGATAAAAAAGATTTTTATAGGAATATTGATAAACGTAGGAATGAAACGAACTTCCATTTTTTGCACTTTCTTTAGGTGTAATGGAAAATCTGCCAAGTTGGTCATAGATGGTGGTGGTACCCTTAATGTCGTATCTCGAGCCGCCATGAAAAGACTAAACCTTAAGCCTGAACCTCATCCTAATCCTTTTACGGTAGCTTGGGTAAATAAGACCACTCTCCCCATTGACCAAAGATGCCTAGTTCCCCTCCACCTAGGCCCACATTATAAAGAAGATCTTTATTTTGATGTACTTCCCATGGATGTAGCCCACGTTCTCTTAGGTAGACCTTGGCTTTATGATCATTCAGTTAAGATTGATTGCCGACCAAATACTCACTATTTCTTCTTTAAAGGAAAGCGTATCATTCTTAATCCTGCAAAACCATCTGATCCCTCACCCCCTCAAACCACTTCTACGCGTAAGGAAGCTCCTATAAATAGGGTTCAAATCATCACACCTCGCACCTTTCATCAGGAGAGTAGGAACACCAATTTCATGTTAGCCATAGTCGCTCAAGAGATCTCCCCAAACTCCACTTCACCCATTCCCACTGAGGTTCAGAAGTTATTGGGTGACTTTTCGGATGTAATTCCCGAAGAGTTACCTAAAGAGTTACCACCCATGAGAGACATTCAACATGCCATCGATCTTATTCCTGGGTCTCAGTTACCTAATCTTCCCCATTATAGGATGAACCCTAATGAGCGGGCTGAATTAAATAGGCAAGTTGAGGAGCTCCTTCGTAAGGGATTTGTAAAGCATAGCATGAGTCCTTGTGCAGTACCCACCTTACTTACTCCCAAGAAGGACGGATCTTGGAGAATGTGTGTGGATAGTAGAGCCATTAATAAAATCACGATTAAGTATAGATTTCCTATCCCTAGACTAGAGGACATGTTAGACACTCTAGCTGGCTCTAGTTACTACTCTAAAATCGACTTACGTAGCGGGTACCACCAAATTCGTATTCGGCCGGGGGATGAATGGAAAACAGCCTTTAAGACGCAGGATGGACTCTTTGAGTGGTTAGTTATGCCTTTTGGGTTATCAAATGCCCCTAGCACATTCATGAGGTTTATGACCCATATCCTCCAGCCATTTATGGGAAAATTCCTCGTGGTCTATTTCGATGACATCCTGATTTATAGCAAGTCTAAAAGGGATCACCTGTCCCACCTTAGACAAGTCTTCACTACTTTACGGGAAGCCAAGCTTTATGCTAATCTCAAGAAATGTTCCTTCCTTCAATCTCAGGTTCTCTTTCTAGGCTTTATTGTTTCTTCTCAGGGCATTTCTACTGACCCTGAGAAAGTCAGAGTTATTAAGGAATGGTCTGAACCGAAATCTGTTACGGAAGTGCGTAGCTTCCATGGCCTAGTTTCCTTCTATCGTCGGTTCATCCGCAATTTTAGCTCTATTATGGTCCCCATCACTGATTGTCTAAAGAAGGGATCATTTCAGTGGACTCCTAAAGCTTCTAGAGCCTTTTAGGAAATTAAGGAGTGTATGACTAAGGCCCCTGTCCTTAGGCATCCCAATTTTAGTAAAGTCTTCGAGGTTCATTGTGATGCTTGCGAAATAGGCATAGGAGGAGTGTTAGGTCAGGAAGGACATCCCATAGCATTTTTCAGTGAGAAACTCAATGCGTCTAAACAAAAGTACACCATCCATCTTAAGGAGTTATATGCTGTGGTTAGGTCCCTCCATCATTGGCGGTATTACCTTTTACCCCAAGACTTTGTAGTCTATTCTGACCATCTAGCACTAGAGTATTTGCATTCAAAGCGAGAATTGCCAAAGAAGTATGCTAAATGGCTTGAATTCTTAGGCGAATATACTTTCGTCCTAAAACATCGTTCAGGAACCGAGAATCAAGTAGCTGATGCTCTTAGCAGGATATGTGCTATCCTTCAATAATGGAATATTAGGGCTACTAACTTTGATAAAATGAAGGATGATTACTCTTCTTGTCCCGATTTCGGTCATATCTACCAAGAAGTCTTTCATGGTAACCGTCAGGACTTCGTTGATTATGTCATCCATAATGGATATCTTTTTAGAGCGTCTAGATTGTGCATTCCTCAATCCTCGTATAGAGACTTTCTTGCTTGGGAATTGCACGCCGGTGGCCTTGCGGGTCACTTCGGTATGGATCGTACCATCACCTTGGTACGTGATCGTTTCTATTGGCCTTCTTGGCAACAAGACGTTAAGAGAGTCATATCCCAGTGTCATACTTGTCAGTTAGCTAAAACTAAAAAGCAAAACACGGGCTTATATACTCCTTTACCTGTTCCTCATGAGCCATGGAAGGATCTTAGCATGGAATTTATTCTAGGTATCCCCAAAACATCCAGAGGCCATGACTCGATCCTTGTAGTAGTAGATAGATTCTCCAAGATGGCCCATTTCATACCCTGTAGCAAGACTTCTGATGCTGTTCACGTTGCTAGATTGATTTTTCGTGAGGTATTCAGACTTCATGGTCTTCCTTCTTCCATAGTATCTGATAGAGATTCTAGGTTCGTCTGTTGGTTCTGGAAGACACTCTGGACTCTTAGCAAAACCCAGTTAAAGTTTTCTACCGCCCATCATCCCCAGACCGATGGTCAGACTGAGGTGGTAAATCGAGGTTTAGGTGACCTTCTTCGTTGTCTTGTCGGAGATCGACCTCGTACTTGGGATTTAGTGTTACCCACAACTGAGTTCGCTTATAACCATGCGTCTAATCGGTCCACGGGAAAGAGTCCTTTTGAAATTGTTTATGGTTATACTCCTCGTGCTCTTATTGACTTTGGCCCCTTATCCCCACATGCACGTGTGTCTGCGTCTGCTGAGTCCTTTGCTGATCATATACATTCTTTGCATGATGAGATTAGGCGTAAGATTATGTTGAGTAATGTGGACTATAAACTTGCTGTTGATGTGCATCGTAGAGATAAGGGTTTTAATGAAGGTGACTTTGTCATGGTATGCTTGTGTCCTGAATGTTTTCCAAAAGGATGTTTTAAAAAGTTACATGCGCATGCTATGGGCCCGTATGAGATTTTGAAAAAACAAGGACCGAATGCTTATGTGCTAGATCTACCCGATGATTTAGGTATTAGTCCTGTTTTCAACGTGAGTGATTTGTCACCTTACAGAGGCAACTTTGAGCCTCCTGCCTTGCCTTCTAGTGTGCCTGCAGGTCTGTAGGAGCCGACAATGCCACCTGTTCAGCTGCCCAAGGATGAGATTGCTTCTATTGATGATGTGGAGTATGTTAACTCTTCTCAAGGAGGGTTTTGCCGATTTTGGATCACGTGGAAGAACCGCCCAGATTGTGATGCTACTTGGGTTCCTGAGGATGATCTTCGAGATTTGGCTCCAGAATTGCTTAATGACTTTCTTCGATCTCACTCGCCGGAGTCGAGTTCTTTTTCGGTGGGAGAGAATGATGTGGATAAAAAAGATTTTTATAAGAATAAGTATAAACGTAGGAATAAAAATTAGATTCCTATCTTATTTTCTTACCTTAGTAATTATTTTATTTACCTTAGTAATTTATGTTGATCTCATCTTAGCTAGTAATTAGTGATTTTTACTATCGTTATTTTTATGGCCCTTACTCTATATAAAGGGGTCTTAGGGTTGTTATTTGAGGAGGAATGAATGAATATTATTTAATCCCGAGTGATTTTCTGGTTTCCCTCTCAAATTCTCCTTCTTCCCTCTCAACCTTGCATCATCATAACTTAAATGAGGTTTTTAGTGTGTAATGTAGCCATAGGAAGCCCAAGGCAAAGATAAACGTGTCATCCATGAGAGGAAGGATACACACAAGTTAAATTGCAGAGACCACACTTTGTGAGAGATTGTTACAAGAAGGGAAAGCTCTAGATTTGCATTTAGAGGCTATGAAACACTTTGTACTAAAGGATGACAAAGTAAAGGGCATGTATTTGTTGATTGGACATTATGCATCTCTGATAGGATCACACATGCTTGGTAGAATTCTTCGGGGTTGAGACTTGAAACAATTATTATCTTTGATGAAGGTAATTGCAATCGTAAAGACGTGGATGACAAATTGCTCAAAGGTAGAGCACAATGCTAGACTAGCATGAGGTTGATGGGACATGACTCTCCACATGTGGGTAATCTTTACATTTCAGGAATCTATGTAGTCTAGAGAAGGGTTAAAGGATAGTGGGTTACCAAGTTTTGACAATATAACATGTGTCAAGGGTGTTGCTAACATAGTTGGGAATTTATCTTGAATATATTATGCTATTTGACGGGTCAACATTGAATTATGTATGTTTTGGGCCATCAATTTTGTAGGAAGCGAGCCTATACTATACTTGCACATTGACCCATTGTCTAGAGTGTTCTAGAAGATTATAGAATAGCCTAGAGAACTAGGGATAAAGGAGAGTTCTAAAGTTAGAAGATGGGATATTTCAATGGAATAGTTTTGAAACTAGATCTTAGCCATCAAATAATGCATTGTGGATGCGGTTTGCCAAACTAAAGGAGACCCCTCCTTTCCATTTGAACTTACCAAGCACAATCAAGATGCCTCTCCCATCCTTTTAATTGAGAGCTCAAAGTGATCCATAATTTTTCAAGCATTTGTGTTTGTCTACTATTCTTTCTCTCATAGGCAAGTACTGCACTTGTGATTGATTGGAAAGTTTTCCCTTCACAAGATGATCTTAAAATAGGAGATGGGTTTGTGGAAAGCGGAGAAAGTGTTAGTTATGTGGAATGTGGATATTCCATTTGATTTCTTTTAGTTACACATTGAAGCTGTTGTAGGGTAGATAGTATGATACACTTTATTCTGTGTGGCTGGAGGGAAAAAAAAAAAACAAAGAGAGACCTAAGACAAGTTTGGGAAGATGGATACCTGGAAAAGGGAATTTCACAAAAGTAGGTTAAGAGTTTAGCATGGAGACTAGCTTGGCGGAATCTTCTTTGGTGTCAGTGAGGATTTTATTATTATTTTTTCTCAAAAAGATAATGGGTTTTCTTTCCTTCAAATTTCATTGATTAAGTTTGGGAAAAATTGCACAGGCAGAATGTTCGAGAGATATGACACTGCCTTTTTTGTTGTTATGCTTAAGCTTTCATGTATTCAACTGCAATTGGTTGTAAGAATGGAAGTCAATAATCAATTTTGACCATAACAATTTGTGCCATAGCTTTGTCTCTCATGCACAAATAATGCAATATAGGTACTATCTTGTTCATGTGTTGCATAATAAATAATGTCTTGTGGCTATTGCAGCATTATTGTTTCAATTACTGATTTAAAGCTTCTTGTGCTTAACTTTAGACCTCAACTCAAAATCTATTTGTCTGGATAACTATTTACGTTGGACAATGAGCTTATGGAACTTCAACAAGAGGCCATGCCAACCTGTTTCTTCGCCCTTTACATATCCCCCCCCCATAACAAACACTAACATTAAAGAGAAATCTTGATGATTCATTTGCTGATAAGATGTCTACAATGGTAAAAATTTGCTTATGCATGAAAATATCGGTTATCTTGGATGATACATATGATACTTTTGTGCCTAGTTGCGTCCAACTCTAATATCATACTGACAAGCTCATGTTCTTGTACCTCTATGGTATCAAATGATATTATATTCCATGCTCTTCCATTCATATTTGTCATCTCTTATGATAGAATGTTGAAAATATCTGGCACCCATGTGCTTCATTTTAATGCAAACACGGTTGTATCGTCAATTCAAGGATTGATTATTCCCTTGATTGAATTGGAACTTATTTATGCAAATGAAGATCAAACTGGATATAGATTTACAGCCTGATAGCTAGATTTCCCAGTAACCAATTTTTTTGAGTTGGATCCATATTATTTCTTACTTGCTGTTCAGTTTAACTTTATTGATGCAATGATCATTGCCTTTAAAGCAATATCAACCAATGTAATAAACTTTATCCTATCATTTTCTTCGACAGGATTAAAAAGGATGCTATAAAGAAACTTATTTTTTGAATTTATTTTTCTTGAGATAGAACTTCGTTACTCTTTAGTACCATTAATGAAGTGCTAGGCGCATTATTTCTTCATATTTTGGATCATTTGTGATTACGTTGTCCTTTCTAGGGTTATTCAAATCAGATAATCGGCTTTAAGAGCTGCACTTGCAATTCTTCTGCATCTACCTCTATTTTCATTGCTTTGTGCATGTGGAACTGAGGGAGTTTAGCTTCAAATCTTACTTTATAAATACATTGTACAGGTCTTTCCCGGTCACGCATTCACGTATTTCTAGGAGTTCAGTAAAGCCAGAACTTCCTAGATCCTTTTGTGCCTCTTGTAATGCTTCTTTGATTACCTCAAGCATCAATCTGAACCAGTATGCCCGGCTACATCAGATATCAATTGAGAAACATTCACTCTGCTGTAATTCATGGCAAACATATGCTGTACCTGTCAGCTCAGAAGATCTGTCGTCAATATCTTCAAGTAATTACGCAGATCTTGAGAGTGTCCCAGAGGATTCACCCAAGGAGCTGCTTGCTAAGCCCCGAAGCAGTGATGAGGTAAGCTCAGGGGCTTGTTAGTTGATGGTAAATCCTTGCAGTAAAACTTTGTAGCTCTTTTGTTAAGTTGTTGACATACATAGCAAAGAGAAACAATGCAGGGATGCTGTTGAAATAAGATTAAGCTGAAAAGGAAATTTTGTGAAACAGGTATTATGTAGGAAATATCTGTCAGCTATGCAACAAAGATCTCTTGGACCATATAGTTGTCCTTTCTTTATTTTTGGCTGGCCATCACTTTCTTGATCTCCTTACCTTGCTTATTTTCTATTTTTATGCTTATTTTTTATTTTATTACGCTCTCCGTTGTTTGTAAGTTTTCTTTTTCGATGCATACTGAAATGTTTGCAAGCATTCTATTCATACGATATTACTACTTCCAATTTTATATCAACGCCTTTTTAGCTTTTGGCATAAGAATTGCTAAAATAATCCAAATCACTAAATTATTCTCTTAAAGTATTATTAGAAAAAAATATAGATAGATAAATAAAAGACTATGGAGTATGTAATACTGAAGGTTAAAGTGAGAAAAATAATTTAAAATTTACCTCATGATTGTAAAACTGTACTTATTTGTAACCAAAATCAAATTGCTAAAACTATAGTTATTTACAATCAGAGGGAATAATTATTTTTACTTTATGAATGTCTCTTATTTAGTAGGGATTGTCATATATATCATCAATATCAAAAAATAAACTCATTAATAGTGAGGGAAAATAAGGAATATAAGTATAAAACAAATGATGTGACATCATAGTTAAAGCTATTTTGACTTTTTTTTTTGTCAATATTGATGACTTTCAAACCCTTACAAGCAATGTAAGTCTACAAGGAGCATTATTTTTCTTGGGTGGGTGATTGGACTTGCACATTGTATGTTTGTTATATGGTTACATGTATTCATATTCTCAAACACCTAAAGATTTAAATCTTCCCTTTTGTTGCTATTAAATGACAACTGAGTTTCAAGCTTGTAGAACATGGGTTGTATGAAGTGAAAGTTAAGCATTTATGATGGTAACAAAACTAAGGCGTTGCTCTAGGTAGACCACATAGGGTGGTTAAGCCTCTAGTTAGATATGGCTTTGAGGAGTTAGAGGTTGTGGTTGATATGCAGGGGCTAGTGTCATACCTAATTATCTTTGCTAATGCTTATTCAAATAAGTAGTGTGCTACTATAGAGGAGGATATACAATCTCTGTGGAAAAATCAAACATGAGAACTTGTATTGTTGCATGCAATCATAAGTGGGTATACAAATTGCATGTTTAGTTGCACGTGGGTTCAGTCAAATATCCGGTGTGGACTATAACAAGGTGTTTTCTTTGTTGTTAGGTATATTTCTATTCGTATTTTACTTGCGCTAGTGGCTATGTAGGATTTAGAGTTGGTGTAGTTGGATGTAAAAACATTGTTCCTGCACAATGAGCTTGAGGGGGAGATCTACACGTGTCAATCGAATGATTTTATTGTTGAAGGCAAGCAAGACGATGTGTGTTTGTTGAAGTAGTCATTGTCTGAAGCAGTAGCCTATATAGTGGTATAAAAGATTTGATCAGTTTATGATTGAGCATAGGTTATCTAGCGTGACTGCGATGGATTTGTTTACTTGAAGGAGCTTAATAATGGCTATTTGGTGTATTTTTGTTGTGTTGATGACATAATTGTAGCAACAAAAGATGTGTCTAATGTTAACAAGATGAAGACAATGCTAAAGAGTGAGTATGAGATGAAAGATGTGGGAATTGTGAAGAGGATACTCGGTATGAAGATCATACGAAATTGTAGTTAGAAGGGTTACTAAACAAGGTTTTGGAGATGTTTTATATGGCAGATGTCAAGCCAGTTAGCACTTCGTTAGCCACTTGTTTCATATTGTTCACTTTTGATTGCTCCAAATCCAAAGATGAGCTTGAAGTTATGGCTACAGTTCCCTACTATAATGCTCTAGCTGCGTGATGTACATTGTGGTTTGTATCAGTCCTAGTATAGCTCAAGTTGTGACAGACTATGAAATATTGGTTATAATACGTAATATTGATTTATATGTATTGAATTTTAGTTAGCTGATACGCAAAATTGGCCATATGTGACAGTTGTAGAATTTTACGCATTTATTTACGATATATCAATTCTCCTTACCGATATTTATCAATATGATATTTATTGTGGAAAAAAAATCAATTTACGACAATGACGACATATAAAATATCATTCATGACATTTTGATACCTCAGCCACAACCGCAATCACGGTTTTAATGTGTGGTTGTGAGTTGGTAGATTGTGAATCCTAGGAAGGTTCATTGCAAGAAGTGGATTCCAAGGTACTTGAAGAATACAATGTTGGCTTATTTGGAGCATAAGAAGTCAATCGATGCGTTGATTGGGTTCATAGGCTTTGATTATAGTGGAGACCTATATAATAGAAGATCCACCAATGATTATATGTTTTGTTTTGGTGGTTTGGTGGTTAGCCGGAGGTTATCCTTTTAAGAGGTGACAGCCTTATCTTCTATCGAGGCTATATATGGCTACGACTTAGGCTTTTTAGGAAGTTGTATGGCTTAGAAGATTACTTCATGAGCTTGGATTTGATCGTGGTGCTTTTGTTGTTCGAAGAGATAGAGTGCTATTTGTCTAGCAAAGATTCAAAATGCTTTCCACCATTAAACGAAACACCTTGATATTAGGCACTACACGAGGTATTGTTGCTGCTAGCAATGTTATATTGGAGAAAGTGACTATTGTGGAGAATCTAATGAAACCATTAACTAAGAGCAAGTTTGAAAATATCTCTGAATATGTAACACCCCAAAATTAATTGGTTCACTCCTACTGTTCCAGTACCAAGTGCTAAGGCTAAGAAAATATTTCCATCAACTCATATCAATACATAAATCAAGGTTCGCAAATACAATAATCAGAGTACGCACGAATTATTACATAACCGAAATACGAGAGAAAGTTTCTTAGAGTAGAAAGATGCCTATGATGTTAAAATTGTTTCTGGAATTCATAACATAGCTAAAGGGTAATAAGGATAATAATAGCATTTGAAGGGAAAACCGGCCACGCCACTCCGAAGATTAATCCAACCCATAATCAACTCTCGCCTATGCCTGATGCCCCATAGACATCAATATCATCAAAGAAGGCATCTACTACTTGCAACACGTCAGATGGGCCTCCTGCTTGTGGGAATGAGCAACACCCATGAAAAGGGTAATCAGTACGCTACGGACTGAGTAAGGTAACAGATGCACTAAGGCCACACACAAGGTCACAAAAATCATGCAGAATAAATAGAGGATCATAAAGTCCAACATAATAACATAAAGGCAAATGAACATTCAGGTGAATATACCATGGTCCAATATAGTCCAGATTTATTACTTAATTAATCTTTTATCGAATTTATTTTCACACCATGCTTTTTATCAAGTCCACACGAGTACGGAAATTCCACTATTATTTCATTCCATACCATCATATTACACAACCTAACATGCATATCTTATGGGCCATACCATATCACAATAAAAATAGAACTTTACATACTTTACACATGCCATAAAATATCGTAGAAACATACCTCAACTCCACGTCATATTGTATATATAATAGTTATAAAAATACTCATAACATACATCATGTTTCATATCATATGGCATGCAAGGCATGTAAAACACATTACACACAAACGGCCTTAGTTACACCCTTACCTAAAATGTCACTGGTCTTTGAGCAAGGTGGAGCATGGCTGTGGTGGCTCGTGCAAGAAGAATTGAGGAGAAAGGGTGGTTCAGTTAGTTAGAGGGTGGTGTAGGGAAGACTTAGGTAGGTAGAGCAAGCGGCGTAGTTGGCTGACGGCAGAGGAAATGGTGTCTGAAGTTGCGGTGGTGCGCAGGGTAAGTTCTTAGGCTTTTGGGAAAAAGTTTCAAGATCAATCAATAGGGGGGTATTTATAGAGTTTGGAGGAGAAGGTAGGGTTCTGAGGGTCGGTAGGAAGATAATGCAGGTAGGGTTTAGGTAGCTGGCGGCACCAATTGGCCGGTACAAAATTCAAATCGTGGTAGACTATTCGCGTAGGTCCTCCTCCTGCGTTCCATTTAAAAATTTTATACCCGACGCCAGCGGCTCGGTTCTCCCTTCTTTTTGTCTTCTTTCTTTTTCCCCCAACCGACCGGTCCTCCTCCTTCTTCTTCCTTCCTCCTTCATCATCGACTTGCAACTCCATCGCCTTCGAAAATGGCGCCGCCAGCTACGCTCGACTTGACCGGCCGTTTCTCCTCTCTTTCTCTTCCCCCTGAATCGCAGTTCAACATGACTTAACCCACCTTCCTTTTCTTCCGCGCAAAACCCTCCTTTTCCTGCCTTCTTTGATAATATTGATGTCTATGGGGCATCAGGCATAGGTGAGAGTTGATTATGGGCTGGATTAATCTTCGGAGTGGTATGGCCAGTTTTCCCTTCAAATGCTATTATTATCCTTATTACCCTTTAGTTATGTTATGAATTCCAGAAACAATTTTAACGTCATAGACATCTTTCTACTTTAAGAAACTTTCTCTCGTATTTCGGTTATGTAATAATTCGTGCGTACTCTGATTATTGTATTTGCGAACCTTGATTTATTTATTGATATGAGTTGATGGAAATATTTTCTTAGCCTTAGCACTTGGTACTGGAATGGTAGGAGTGAACTGGTCTAGTACTAAGTGTGGCAGTAGTATCTCCAGAATTTATGGTTTTTAAATCTAGAGGTTTGTGTTTAAAAAAAAATATAGTAAATTTTGGGGTATTACATTACAGGCTATGAGACCCTTTGGGGACCAAGGTTTTTTATGGTGGTCTTTTGTATTCCTGATTTTAGTAGTTATAAATTTTGCATCAAGATGGAGAATTATGAGTTTGTGACTCGTATTTGATGTATAACATAGCTTGGATGGGTACATGTAAGTGTTCAAAGGAGTTTGGAGTCAAATTGTGGTGAGGAAAGTAAACACCAAGGGGCATGTTATACCTCGTGGACCGTGTTTATTTTGTTTTCCTTGGCCTTGCAGAATTTAAGAAAAGCCAAATGTTCTAAGAAAAAACCCGATCCATGTTTTACCTATTTTATTTTCATTGCGTTGATTTTGTTTGTGTGGTTACGTATTGCTATGTGTAGTTGTTATGTAACCTTAATTTTATTTTTAAAACTCTAGAATTCTATCTTCTATAATTCTCTTGGTTTTGCAAGAGAATTTGTGATTGTGAGTGATTTTGTGAGAAATGTTCTATTCTCCTTGAATCACAGATACCGCATGTAATAACATTATCATTCTTCCGCAATTTTTTTGTTTGTTTGTGTTTCTCAATCCAATGTTAGGCTCCCAAATTGCTGTCAGATTCGGTCCTGTGATTTCATATTAGTGAATTTTCCAACAAGATATCATTTATCATTATTATCTTATTATTTTCTAGTTAGGTTTATTCTTTAGGTGTCTATTCTATAAACAAGACCTATGTACGCTATTATTTTAAGTGCTGAAAAATATCAATGTGTGGTTTGTGAGAAATTGAAGGCTAAGTGTAACATTGCATCAGTTTGATATTGGAGCCTACAAACTCAATCCCAATTGTCAATTTGACATTCTAAAATTATTGTTAATGTCAAGAAAAAAAATCCCAATTGAAACCCTAACTCTAACCTTAGCTGTCACTAACATCCTTGGTCGCCACCCCCAATCGACCTTTGTTGGCGCACAAGAACATTGTTGTTGTCAGCCTTGGCCAACTCTCATGGCCAGCTTTGTAAAGTCTCTCCACCATTGTTGCAGTGCACACTTCGTGCGACCACAACCAACCGCTACATTCTCCTTCCCCTCTCAAACCAGTCACCACCACTAGCTTTCTTGGCTCGGCGCACCACCAAATCAGTGACCTTATGTGATGCTCAAGCTACTATTGCACGAGCACAATATTCTTCACTCAGCTCTAAATCGACCCACTCTATTGCTGGTTACTATCCAAGCGTCAACAATAACCACTAGGGAGTCTGTTGGCCACTAGCGCTTGTCCTCATCGTGCTCAATCATCTTTCACCGCTGTCCACTCTAGAAGCACCACTATCTTCTTCGGTCATTGCTCGTTGTTGATGTTTCTTTCATAAGCACGTTTTGCGGGCGATAGTTTTGAAAATGATTTTTTTTATTTTTTTATTTATTATTGTTATTATTTGTTCTATGGTTAAGATAGTTAAGAAAAATGAATTTCAGGCTTTGGAATTCAAGGTCAATAAATTGGCTGAAGCATAGGCCAATACTAATGCTCAACTTGATAGGTTGGAAACTACAGTTGCTGAGATTGCTGAACTTGTTTGTCATCTAGTTAAGCAGAAAGGTTCTGAAGAAATTGGTCTAGTTGCTTCTTCCTTTGTTGCATTGCTTGCCACAATTCATATTCAGATTTCAGAGTGCTCCAGCTCCTGTTTCTGCTACACTTATTCATGTGCTTGGTCATTGGCCACGCTTCCCTCTTAATTATGGAGTGTAGATAGTTCTTAATTTTAACAGAGAAGCTTTTTGAATGGTTCAACATGGTTGAGGATATCCTTACATACATACAAGAAAGTTTGGGATGAAGGTTAGGTTCCTATAGCTACCACTTGCTTCACTGGATATGCCACATGTGGTGGAGCAACCTGAATTATGAGGTTTGATCCAGTTAGTAGAGTTAGCTATGCCAGCTAATGGTTGAAAAATTCACCCATGTCAACTATGAGCAAGAATTGTATTCCAGTTTTTGCAAGCTATCTATGGAAGATCGAGATATTAAAAACTATACTAGAGAGTTTTGGAAGCTTGCTGCAAGATGTGCTTTCAAAGAAAAATCTGTCAGTAAATAGGTCTTGGTGAGGATATTCAGTTTGAGCTGAAAGGTAAAAGCTTCCCCCCAGTTGACCATATTGCCTCCTTTGCTTGAGATGTAGAGAAGAAGGCTACCTATTAGCAGCAATCCTTCAGAAGGTCGCGGGGTCAACCTGCTAGTTCACCTAAGTCCTCTCCTTAGCCTAATGGTGCCAAGTCAATGAGATGTTTTATTTGCAATGAGCTTGGCCATATTCATCGGCATTGCCCTGCTTGCCATAAAGCTGCTAATAAGATCTGAATGGTTCAATTTGGGTCCCTGAAGCATGGATGAGGATGTTGTTGTGGCTTCGTGTGAGTATTCTAGAGACAATGAGGATGATGAGCCAATATGGATCATCGTTGTGCCATCTTGCTTTGAAGTTCGTGGTCAAACTTTTTATCAAGTGATGGAGAATCATACAATCTATACTCCACCCCATCGGTGGCCAATATCTTATTGGAAAGCAGACCCACGTACCTGTGGATATCTCTTTTCGTAGGTCTCGTAGGTAATAATTAGATATTATTTATCTTTATTATCTTATTACTTTCTAGTTCGATTTATCCTTTAGGTGTTTATCTTATTATTATCCATGCGCTAATATTTCCAGAGTTGAATAATATCAGTGCGTGGTTTGAGAGAAACCGAACTCTAAGTTTGGGCCTTGCATCGAGACTGCCTGATAACGAGTACTGATCGCCAGAATTGAGGAACATATTAAAATTCTGTCTGATACTTCTTAATTCATTTTGTTTTATATTGCTTTGCAATATATGTGCATCTTTTCCTAAGGTTGGCATTTTAGATTCTTTGGTCTCCTCCAATTGTGGAGTATGTGACGTCTAATTTCCATTTATAGTAACCTCTTGTATGCTTTTGTAGTAAGTCTTTCTCTCTTCACAGTTGAAGTCTTTGCTGGCTAATTCAGAAAGGGAAAAGCTTGTCAAGAAACTGAGTGAAGCCAATCAACAGAATCGGTTCCTTAAACGGCAGGTTTGCACATCTTGTCAAGTTATTGATAATTGTTAACTTAGCCCAAATTAATGTTCTCCTAGGTCCACCTTAGTGTGATGTTGTAGCTGTAAATTAGTGTGATAAATAGTTTATGCAGGTTTTCATCTATTTCAATGCTTGGTTTCCTGGAAGTTATTAACTTCCTGATCGGTAAGCATGAGACCTTGTTATGCAGCGTAGTGATTTTATTTTCATTTTTGCTTTTGTTTCTCATTGATGCTTGTAGTTGCATCGACTTCTGACTTTAGTAATTCATGTTGTTCTGTTTACTGTTTCTCAGGGGACAGGATTGCATGGGTTTAAAATTTAAGTACTTTGCTTTTTGACAAGCAATGTTTATGGGTATCTAAGTCTTGAGTCATTTATTTAGCTCTATAAACGTGTGTGCCATTCGTAAGGGGTGGAAATGGTTGATTGAGGGATTGAGTTAAAAACACTACTCTATGGAAACCGAAGAAATTTTAGGTCAGTTAAAGTAGACAGGAAGAATGACAAGAATAGAAGAGTAGTTAAGAGGACGCTTTATAGATATGTAGAATTTGGAATATTGATTGAAATCACTAAGTCTTTTATGATACTTGGATAAATAAGCTGTCCCTTACCTCCCTCCTATTAATGGATGATTTTATGCCCCTTCCCCCCCACCCCCCTCTTTCTTGTGAGGGCTCTTCTAATCCAACATTGGAACATCGTATCAAGTCTCTGTATATGTATCACTAGGGAAAATTGCCATATTACCTGATGCTGCCTGATAAAATTCAGTTGCACCTACTGAAGTTTTCTACCTGGCTTTTGAAAAAAGAAGCGGTAACATGAGTGACTAGGATGGTATGTACAACAATATTGTAGCTTAAGGAGCATATTGTTTTGTTTGAAGTTGATAACCACTAAGTATACATTCAGTGATCAGATGAGGTAATAGCGGTGTAGCATTTTAATTGTTACTTATCTTCAATAATGACCTTAATTTTGTTTTCTTCGCAGTTGCAACTGAAGGAGAATGCTCTTGTTAATTTCAAGAGCGAGCTTGCTGTTACAGAGCTGGAAATTCAGGTCTGTGTCATGCGACCACCTTTTTGCTTTTATTTTGAAAAATGAATTGCTGATTTGAAGAAATGCATACTTCCTTGATATGTTCAGCAAAGAGGTCTCGTCTGGATGCTTCGTCCACTCCCAAGCTCCAGAAGCACTATAAACAAATCTTGATTAGTGACCTGCCATTGGTAGGGGCTGTAGGTTACAGAATTTTCTCATAATTCCATAGATACTTGGCTATTTAGTAGGTGGTCAATTTATAATTATACGGCTACTACAGTTAATATGATAAGCGGTAAACTAGTCTCAGGAACCATGACAAGTTTCCTAAATTTACTTTCCGGATCTATTATCTTTTTAAATTTTAACCCATGACCATGGCAGTCATAATGCTGGCTTTCTTCTTGGCCAGTGAGATTGGGATTAGGGATGGCAACGGGGCGGGTCGGGGACGGGGACCCCATCCCCATCCCCGAACCCGATAAGGAAAATAATCCCCGAACCCGACCCGATCCCCGATATTTTTTTATCGGGGATTCCCCGACTTGATCCCCGCGGGGATCAAGTCCCCATACCCGACCCGATCCCCGATCTATTTTTAATCCCCGATTTATTCCCCGTTCATAAAACCCGACCCGATCCCCAAAACCCGACTTTATACCCGATCCCCGATCTCATCCCCGGTCCTCAAACTATTTTTTTATATTATATTTTTAATTTATATTCTATAAAAAAATTTATATATATATTATATATATATAATTATATAAAAATATATATATATATAAAAATTTCGGGGCGGGTTCGGGGATGGGGACCCCAAACCCGTCCCCGCCCTGTCCCCGAAAAAATCCCCGTTAAGAATCCCCAAACCTGAACCCGATCCCCGAATTCTCTCTCCGAACCCGAACGGGGAATCCCCGACGGGGCCCCGAACCCGTGGGAAAAATTGCCATCCCTAATTGTAATTGGGATGGATTGGACAGTCCTGTTTCCGCCAATAGAGTGATGCTTTACTTAATTTTTAGATGTAAAGCATAGGAGCTGCATGATGTTATAGTCAATTTAGAAGCTGTTGGTTGAAATGTATAAACTTGAGGAAAAGAAGATTTTAGGACAAGCTTAAGATGATTAATTTGCTTATTTATTCTGGTTGTTAAAACACTTGCAACAGCAATATCGGTCAAATTCTCTCCTCTTTTTATTTTTAGTTTTTTTCCCAGGGGTATGCTTAAATTTTAAGAGAGGACTCTTTGAATGTTTTTTTTTGGGGGGGGGGGAGGGGGGCACTATGTTGAAAGTTAATGTATACCCCAGGAAACGAACTTATAAATTGATTACAATCTGACAAGAAAAGTTTTGCCTCACTACTGCAATTTACCAATAAACACTATTTTATGAAATATAGTCAACAAGCTTGGTTTTGACATCATCGTTATGCGGGGTGGATTTGAAGAGCTATCCTTTTCTGTTCCAAACTAGGGTCAATCTTGAGTTTCAAGGGGTCCTAGGCAAGAATTATTTGGGACCCTAAAATTGAGCAAAAAATAAGTAAAAAATGTGGTATGTAGGAATTGAACCCATAATCTCTTTGTTGTTAACTTAATGCTTGCCCAACAAAACTTCAATTATTATGTGCTTATCCATTTGATATTTTATCTTATATAATATTTATCTAAATTTATGTGTGTGCGTGCATGTGTGTGTGTGTGTATTATAAGAATTGGGGATCTCTATTTTGGGGGCCCCAAACCCTTACCTTTGTTATACTGAGGCCATCCCTATTCCAAACTATTAGTTGAAACCATCATAGGAAAAAACGAAAAAATAACAGCTACTACCACCACCATCTCTATCACCACCTAGTAAGGATCCCTTTATTGACAAGCAAATATATGTGACCTTACCCTTAATTAGTTTGGGAGTGGGGAGACACATTAGGGAAGTAGTGAAAGTAAATGATAGTAAAATATCTTAAACGGGCAAAAATGGGGAGGAGAGGGGGAGAAACACACGGCTTGAAAACCTATACTAAGACAAGCCTTCCACTTTGGGTTATCTATATGGACCCTTGAGCACCAAGACTTCCTATCGTGGGCTACATTCTTGGTGAGCTCTATTTAGGCAGGGTGTGGATCGTTTTTTCCCATGATTCTTCTTGGATCTCTTATTCTTTTGCCATCCTTCATTGAAACCTTTGCACATCTCCTCACTAGAGTATACAAATGCCTCCTTTGAGCATGCTAGAACCAAGGTCACCTTTGCCTTAATCTTATCTGCAACTCTTATGCTTTAGAAACCTCATTTTAGTTACCTAACCTTATTGCTGTTGCAAGCAGCCCACGCTTGTGTTCTTGTCTCTCTATGTAAATGTCAATTTCTCTTTTACAATCAGCCACGTGAAAGCTATATTATATAAGACTGAAGATGACATATCTCATATGATGTGTGATGTCCTCATTGTCCATTGTCTTGCATGATTTATCTAATATATGTTAAATTATCTTTTATTAACATAGCATCCATCCACAGTCGTAATTCCAAAACACGAGGTAATCTCATCATTTGTGATGCTACATTCAAGGCAATCCATCTTAGTTCCACTTAATGTGAAGCCTTTTCCAAATTCCACCGTAAGACATTTCTTCAGAGTTCTAACATGCTATTTTTCTTATGGGTATGCTTAGCACAACTAGCTGAAAAACTACCTGTGTTGAAAGTTTATTTGTATAAGATACTATTAACAAACTTATCAAAAAAAAAAATTCTTTTATGCTTAAAACATCTTGCTGTCCAAACACTTCTAAATTAAACAAAAAGCTTGTCGGTCAAATAAGCTAAAAGCTAGCTGAAATGATGATCCATACGTGCTATAGTGTGTCCTTGTTGGGGATAAGAAATATTTTGCAAGGAGAAAGTGAAGAAATGTTGAGAGAAGAAAAGAGGATTTGAGAGTTGGTTATTTGACAAGCCTTTTTATGGGTGATCATGTAAACTTTTTGTTCTTTGAATTTATGTATATTGTTTGAAGGATTAAATGCTGATACATGTAAATATGTAACTACAATTCTTAGACACTGTTTGTTGTATACTAGCTTTGCCCCTGTATAATGCACAAGTTTTAATATTTTTTTGGCAAAACTACAATATATATAGTTGGGATATGGCAAAATTAATGTCCATATAATAAAAATAATATTTCCAAAAGCAAAAAGCAATATGAAAAGTGATGATTATATATTGTTTAATTAAAATGAAAATTTTGCATAAAAAATGATTAATCTATATTAATAATTGGAATATTTCCTTGTAGACACAACTTATTGCAGAATGATAAAATTTTGTGTAATGATTTTTTACATCATAAATAATTGTGGAATAATATTGCATACAAATAATATATAAATGCACAAAACTTGTTTCCAAATGTACAAATTTATAACGGACAAAGAATTATACTACAAATAATTAATAAAAAAGTTGGAATTCCCTTTATAAAAAATCAGGGAAAATTTGATTAATACACTAAACTGTCTTTTTTTTTTGTTTTGTTTAAAGTTGCTTTTAGAAAGAAAAAAAAAATAGAAAAAAAAATGATTTATACACAAAATTGATTCATATGTAACACATTTGTTTCCTTTTATTTGGATGAATCAGGTAAAACAAGCAATAAAATCGCGGTCGCAGTCGCGATTGCGGTTACGGTCGCGGTGTCGCGGTATCGGAGCGTCGCGAACGATATTTTATATGCCGCGGTTGTCGTAGCGTGATTTTTTATTTTTTTTCCACGATAAATATTAGCAAATACCAGTAAATATTGGCAAATATCGGTCGATGACTGATATATCGCCGATAAATATGTGAAATTCTAAATCCGTTGCGTATCGGCTGACCCAAAATTCGATAAATATTGGCCGATATTGCGTATCGGGACCGATATTTAATTGTATGGGTAAAGATGTTAGTCTCTGCAGAAAGCCAATTGTCATCCTATAGGACAATATTAGCCATCAATTTTGTGGTACTATATAAACAATCTAATGGAAGGATCGGATCCATCAAAAGGAAAACACAAGTAATGCCTCCTGACCTGACCATCAATTAATATAATATAGTGTGGTTCAAACAACCAATCCAATTTAAACCAATCATATGAGTAATGTAATGAACAGTGGTCCATATAAAACCTATCTATCAATCTCAGCCATTCAATACAGTTTAGAAAATACTAAACACTGTAATCTAAACTTCCATAGAAAGCTAAAGGCCCTGAGTATCAGTCATTGCATCAAAAAATACAAATCATAAACTCAATTAAGCCATTCTATAAGGGATTGTTTTGACAGTCTTGATAGAAGCTCACACTTACTTCTACAAGCATGGATATTCCAGAACTCTACTTTCTTTCCAGAGTATGCCAGAGATAGAGAGAGGAGACAAGAAACAACAAATAAGAGAATGAGAGAGAGAAACATATCAATTGCCAGGTCGGTGCAATGAGCTTGAATCTGTTCTGTTGACCAAGTTTCAGATAGAGGGAAAGATAATTTCAGATTCACTGCAAATAAGTGTGTCAAATCCTATATGTTTTTCCATCGTATTTTTCTGCATGGCTTAGCTGGTTCTCAGGCTGCTTCAATTTTTTGCAAATATATTGAACTGTTGGCAGATTTATCACTGCAAATATATGTCTTACCCCTATTTTACTATATATATATATATATATATACACACACAATAATACACTGCTGACTGAGGAGTCACCGGCACTCGTCCCTTCTTCTCTATTTTATCAAGTATATTAAATTATTGGCGTAGAGGAGTCACTGGTACTCATCCCTTCACTATTTTATTAAGTATACTAAATTGTTGGCTTGGAGGAGTCACCAGCTCACCACTACTGGGAATGCAATATTCTGTTGATTTAGTGTCCATAGCTTTGGCTGCTGATTTTCAATGCAGGTTTTTCTTGTTTACTTAAACTGGTTAGTTGACAGGGCCGTAATTTGTTGATATAGAGCCACCAAAACTAAATATGGACATTATATAGCCTAGATATGACTTGTAGGCGGGAAAATAAAATTATCCTGGACTTTGTCACTATTATATGTAGAATATAGATATATAGATAGTGCATAATTTAAGTTTGATTTTGGTGGGAAAAGGATAAGGGACTTGGCGTCCCCATAATCAGATTTAAGACCGCGTGAGATCCTATGGAAGCCGTAAATGTACGAGTACATTATACTTGTATGCTGGAAATTAACCATATATATTTCATTTATGGAAACTGATGCTGCTATAAAGCATGTCTTTAAATATATTTCATTTTTTGTTTGCTGAAATTATTGTTTCATTACTGGTGAGCATGGACAGGCACTGGTAGCCCTTGCAGGGGAAATAGCTAAAGCTAAAATTCCAGGGGGTTCAAGAAAAATTAATGGAAAGTTCATTCAATCCCATCTGCTCTCCCGCTTGGAAGGTCTGTATACTTACACTATTGGTTGTTTATGTTAGTTTCTGATTAATTATTTGTTGCAAGAGATTAGTAATCCATCCTGATTTTCTCTGGTTCAATATAGTTGTCAGCTCTTCAGCTCAGGTTTTGTGTTTTTATAGGAAATATTTGGCTCTTACAGCTTGGTTAATGTGTGTTTGAAATCAGACGCTGCCACTTATGGTTTTTCATGAAAATTCCATTTCATGTTTTAAACTTTCATTTGTGGCAAATGGTGACATCACTTGATCAGCCTCGAGTTTCATGTTGAAATGTGTGTTAGCATACTGACCGTAACTCTGTCTTATAGCATATTGCAATCCATTCACCTTTCCCAAAACTCTCTCCGCCTGCTATGATGGATTAATCAATACAACATATTGTGGCCTTTGTCACTGAACAATTATGTCCTTGGATGTGCGTTCTTGGCTCATAATAACCTTGATCTCTTTTATCTATAAAGGAAAGAGAAGGGAACACAGTTATTATTATTACTACTGTTATTGTTTTGTGAAATGTCCTGGCAAGCACACATTTTGCTAAAGCAATGTATATAGACACTTTCAGTATTGGAGAAGTGAATAAGTAAAATATGAAACCCATTTACAGAAAGATAAAGCATGCTATAGAATCAATGCCAAAAGAAGATTTAGCTTTTTCAATCTGATTCTGTATTAGAAACCAAGACTTGTGTATAGTTACATGTTCCTTGAGAAAGGAACTGATGGACTCTGATGTAAGGCACAAGGGATGTAAGCATCTATATGCTGCTGATCATGTGAGTCAAGGCTTGGGATATGCTACTCTTTTATTCATTACATCTGTGCTCGGATTGAGTCAGAGAATTTCTGTGTGTTGCCAGCTGCGGTAGGGGAATAATTCTGTTAGTGAGTTTGGGGGGGGGAGTTATTTATTCCTCACTGTCTTTTAAATAGCGTTTGCTAGTATTTTATTCATTGCATATGTTCTAAGGTTGAGTGTTACGAACCAACCCCCTGGATCTAGTTATGGGTCCTTGAACATTAAAGTCTGGTTGTAACTCACCAGATCTCTGAGTTTTTCTGCCTTTTCTTCCTATTTTGAATGTAAGTTTATTGGGCTCGTTAGAGAGAACCCAACGATCTCCAAAGTCTCCAGAACTTTAAGATAAATTCCACACTGCCTATTATTCTTTCCCACATCAGTCTTTAAACTTACATAAATAACTGCTTTTAACTGCTTCCTGAGTCTTAACAGTTTGAATTAAAAATAAAACTGACTAATAGGCACAGGTGTCAACAACTAAACAAGCATGTGCAGAATATTCTGCCTCCTATCACCTAATATTAAATAACGAACATATCAACATATATTAATTGCCTAAACAGAAAGCATAATTCCCAGACTTAATTATTCTTCGATCTTGATCTTCGCTGATAAACCTTAAGTGGCAGAAATTTAGCAGCTACCGATTGATCTTGGATCATAACATCACTTGCCCCCTTAGAAGAACGCTTGTCCTCAAGCGTGAAATTAGGATATCGTAATTGCATATGATCAGCAAACTCCCAAGAAGCATCAGCGGGGGAAAGTCCTTCCCAATGAATGAGAACCTCCTTCTTGCCATCTCTAATTCTGGAATCCAGCATAGCTTGCGGAGTTGGAATGGGCACACCCTTATGGATAAGAGGTAATGTAGGAGAACCAGAATCAGTACCGTGGAACTTCTTTAGACAAGAAACATGAAAAACTGGATGAAGTTTAGAGTCTTCAGGAAGTTGTAATTTGTAAGCAACCAAACCAATCCGTTCCACAATAGGGAAAGGCCCATAAAATCGAGGGGCTAATTTCTGATTTCGCCTAGAACCCACTGAAACTTGGCGATAAGGCTGAAGCTTTAAAAGCACCATATCCCCTACATTAAATGACACATCTCTACACTGGGCATCATAATAAGTCTTCATAACATTTTGGGCATGAAGCAACCTCTCTTGCAAGTCCTGCAGAACCACATCCCGAGCACGCAATTCATGATCAACTGCTTGAATACAAGACAGTCCTGGAGAATATGATAACAGACGAGGGGCAGGTCTTCCATATACCACTTCAAAAGGGGTGGCACGAAGAGAAGAATGGAAGCCCGTATTATAGCAGTATTCCGCCCAAGACACCCAATCCACCCAACTCTTAGGACGGTCACCTGTGAAACAATGCAGATACATCTCCACTGTCCGATTGACTACTTCTGTTTGACCATCAGATTGAGGATGGTAAGAAGAACTGAAAGACAACTTAGTTCCACTTAGCTTAAACAATTCCTTCCAAAAAGAACTAGTAAAAGTGACGTCACGATCACTAACAATGGATTCTGGAATTCCATGCAACTTAACAATATTATCAAAGAACAATCTTGCCACCGAAACAGCCGTGTAAGGATGAGATAAGGGAAGGAAATGAGCATATTTTGAAAATCTATCAACAACCACCAGCATGACAGACTTCCCATGGGAGAGAGGCAAACCTTCAATGAAATCTAAAGAAATGTCTGACCAAACCTGTACTGGAACTGGTAAAGGCTGCAATAACCCTGCTGGTTGTAAGTGTTCAACCTTATTTTTCTGGCAAATGGAACAAGTACGAACAAAATCTCGAACCTGCTCCTTCATTCCCTTCCAATAAAATTCAGAAGCAAGACGTTTCAAAGTTTTCTGATATCCCTCATGTGCCTGATGATGCATGGCAGACAAGAGAACAATTTGAAAAGGGGAATCTGGAGGAAGAAAAATTCTGCCTTTGTATAAAATCAATCCCTTTTTAACAGACCAGACATCTTTCAATTCACCATTCAAAATCTGATCACGAAGTTGTTGTAATGCAGTAGAGGAATCAATAGCAGCTTTAATATCTTCTAAATAATCCAATTGAGGAGTAGAAATGGCAGAAAGGACAACAGGATCCTCAAATTGGCGAGACAAAGCATCTGCAACCACATTTTCACGCCCAGCACGATACTCCACAATAAAATCAAACCCCATTAACTTGCTGAGCCAACGTTGTTGAGGAGAAGTTATAATACGTTGCTCCAACAAAAACTTCAAACTGTAATGATCAGTTCGAATGATAAAACTTCTACCCCACAAATAAGGTCTCCAATGTTGTATTGCTTTAGCCAATCCAACCAATTCTTTCTCATAAGCTGGAAGTTTAACATGCCTCGCAGCCAAAGGATGAGAAAAATAAGCAATAGGCCTATTTTGTTGTTGTAGCACTGCCCCTAAACCAGCATCAGATGCATCACATTCTGTAACACCCCCAAATTTACTACAGAAAAATTTCGTTTAAATCGAATAGCTTAACAAGGACGAAAGATTAAAAATCGTAAACTTGGGGGTATTACCGCCACACTTAGTACCGGACCGGTTCACTCATACCGCCCCGATACTAAGTGCTAAGGCTAGAATAAACCATCATTAATAAAATCATCCCAAAACATAAGTTTCCAACCATCATAAGCCATTCGGAAAACAAGGGTCGACTACAGACAGTGCAAAGTTCAAGGTTACAACTTAGGAGTTCCACTTCAAAATACAACAAGGTACAAAAGACGGTAATACAGGATAGAAGAAACCAGAATAGCAAAAGAGTCCGGCGGAACTCGCTCTCGGCCCCACCCTGGATAGGCTCAACACTCGGCCCTATCCGATGCCTCGAAGGTGTCGTAGGCATCGAAGACATGCTCTCCTACCTGCACAAGGTTAGAAGGGCTCTCTGCTCGTGGGAATGAGCAGCGCCCATGAGACGGGCGGTCAGTACGCTACGTACTGAGTAAGAATACAGACGAGCTAGGCCATCACATAACACACAAGACCCAGACACATTACATGATAAGAAAAACAATGATATGCATGCACAGATCCAGTCACTTCCTGATGCCTTATTTTATATTCTTATTAATGAATTAAGTCCATATCACACATCTGTCAATAACCCATGGGAGCACGGGGACCTCCACTATTATAGCCGGTGGTCCGGAAATAAACACAGGGCAGAACGCCTCTGACCACTATTAATAACCGGTGGAACGGACTGGCCCCGCACTTGCATGGTGTTCCACTGTAAGTGCTTAGTATTTTTCCTGATTTAAACTTATTTACTTTGGATGTATTGAGCCGAGATCCCTCCACTATTATAGCCGATGGTCCGGAAATAAACACAGAGCAGAACGCCTCTGACCACTATTAATAACCGGTGGATCGGACTGGGCTCGGCTCAACAATCTCACTTTACGTTATTAGTGTCTTATTAGTATCCTTTCCGTGGTTTAACTTATCAGTTTGGGACTGTCGAACCCGAATCCCTCCACTATTGTAGCCGGTGGTCCGGAAATATAATCACAGGGCAAAACGCCTCTGACCACTATTAATAACCGGTGGAACGGACTGGGTCGGGCTCATCAGTCTTTCACTTTAAGCAGTTAATGTCTTATTCGTATCTTATTGAATCATATCAGGTCCTTGACATGCATACGTCATTCACTACATTCATTACACATCACATACGGTAAGATTCCACAGCATATCAGTACGCGAAGGCAAGGAAACGGGGCGTACCTCGGATCCATGCTGTGCTTCACAATAACACATAATATACAGATTATAGCACACAATTGTACAAAGCATATAAGACACTTAAAACAAGCAGTGCACACAAGTGGCCTTAGCTACGTCCTTACCTAGATAGGCACCGGGCTTGGAGCACGCTCCTCTAGCTCCTTAGGGCTCGGATCGGGGTCACCTATGAAAAGGGAAAAACTAAGTATTAAATTTCCTTATAAACACTACCGACCCTTAATCTAACTTAGGGTTAGGGTTCTTATCACAAAAAGGGTTTTATAGGAAACTAAAGTTTTAACCTTAGCATTAGCATATTAAACATTAGTGGTTAAAATAAGTTCATTTATAATACCTATTTGTTACCCTTATTTATCAAGCCCATTTGTTCCATTCTTATAGTGCTAGGATTTACTAGTCATAGTAAAATAGGGATAATAGTAATAATATTATTAATAATAATAACAACATTAATAGTAGCCATTATAACCCTAGCAATGATAATAACAATAACTTAGTAGAGTTAAATATTAGTAATGACTTAGCAAGGTAATAGCGTTAATAATAGAATAATAATAATGATAATAATAATAATAATAATAATAATAATAATAATAATAATAATAATAGGGTTGATGATAATAGTAAACTAGGTTGAGTATATTAGAGGTTAGGGTTCCAAGGAATGTAAGTATGGTAAAAATGGTGACTTTAATATTTAAAAGGCGCATTATTAGGATGATAAAATCAGAAATACTAGTAAAAACATTAAGAATAACAATAACAAAAATAAGAATAGTAATAGTATTATTATAAACAAAAAGATAATAATGAAAGATTAATAATAGTACGAATCAATATGGGTTAACTTAGCAAGATTATATGGAGGCAAAGTTTAAGGCGCGGGATGAATGGAAGACCACCTGGGGGCGGTGGTCCGGCGGCGGCGGTGGTGATGGAGGAGGAGAAGGGAGAGAGGTGGAGAGAAGTTGTTAGGTGGGAGGAGGAAAAAGGAAAAGAAGTGTGGGGAAGGAGGGTATGGTTAGGTAGGGAAGGACCTGCTGATCAATTTGGGGGGTGGAGCAGGGGTTGGTTCCGGCGGAGGTGGCGGCAACGGGCGGCGCAAGGCGGCGGCGGCGCTTTTCGGGGAGGTACCTTCGCACGCAAGGGGTGGCTCGTGCGGGGCAGGGACGGAGGCAGTGAGGGCTTGGTTTCGTAGTGGGCGGTGCAAGGAAGAGGATGGTGGCGCGGGCAAGTGGTAGCGGTGATCGGAGGTGGCGAATAGGGCGGCTGAAGATTGGCGACGAGGCTGGAGAATCGGGCTGAGTTCCAGAATTTCGAACCCGAAATTCACAGTGGAGGGTTCAATTTATAGGCCTAAGCGAAGGGAAAACGACAAATACACGTGGGAGGTTAGGTGGGTTAGGTCCGGTGGGTTGTCCGGCGCAGGTCTGCCGGCGCAGACCGTACTCTGTCGGAGAAGAAAGGTCGGGCTTGCGTGCGGGGAAACGACTGCCCGATGGGTCATGTCAAGAGGAGGGGTCAGTCAGGGGTGAAACGACGGGAGAAAAGGACAGGAAAGATGGGACGCTCGCCGCTGCATTTTCCGGCGAGCAGGTGAGTTGCAGCGGCGGGATGGCGGCGTTGCGAGGAGGAAGAAGAAGGAAAGGGCTGGACCGGCGGTCCAGGGGAAAGAAAGAAGGGGGAGGAAACCGGCCGGTCCGCGCGGTTTCTTATTTCCTTAAGTGAAACGCTGCGTTTTGGGCGAGGTTCTGGGAAAACGCAGCGTCTGCGTCGACAGGTAACGGCATAATTATTTGGCTTGGGGAGCAGCGTTTCCGCCGGGTGGGAGGCGAAACGCTGCGCTACGCTTCTGGGTGCAGGCCGGCGCTGGGCCGCGGGAAGGAGAAGGGAAGGGGAAGGAGATGGGCCGGTGGGCTGGCCCGAATCTCGGCGGGAAGGTAGAAAGAGGAAAGAAAGAAAAAAAAAGAAAGAAAAAGGAGAAAAAGAAAAGAAGGGTTATTTTTGGGGTTTTGGATTTTACATGAATTATGTTAGGATAAATCCAGGGTTAATTAAGGTATTAATATTTATAAAGTATTAACTAATTTCCCCCTCTCTACTTATTTGGATTTATTTAGGAACTTTCCTTAACTCTCACAATACTTAGAAAATACTCAATTTTCCTCCCAATTAATTTCCTTATTATTTTATTATTAATCTATCTTAGTTAACGCTCTACAACTTAATAAATGGGTTACCATAATTAATTTCCTACTAATCCCTTATTTGGCCAAAATTTGAAAAAAGGTTTTTGGGGTATTTCATCACTACCCCCTTAAAAACAGACTTCGTCCCCGAAGTCCCCCACAGTTCTCTAAAGTTAGGCTCGGGGTACTTCAAAGCCCACAATAGTCCGTATTGGGCTACTTATGTAAACTACCCCCTTAGGAACACGCTAGACAAGTAGAGGGTCTAACCTGTGACGAAAAGTTCAGGGTACGCCTCCCGCATATCCTTCTCGGTCTCCCAGGTAGCTTCTTCATTCTTGTGTCGACTCCACAGGACCTTGACCAAGGGTACCGAGCTCGTGCGGGTCTTCCTCAACTTAGTATCCAGGATCCTCACTGGTCGTTCTTCGTAACTCAAGGAATCGTCCAACTCCACTTCGTCTGGCCGGATCACATGGGAGGGGTCGGCAACATACCTCCGTAGCTGGGAGACATGGAAAACATTATGGATCCGGGCTAACTCTGGAGGGAGAGCTACTCGATAGGCCACCTCGCCTATCCGTTCCAAGATCTCAAAGGGGCCAATGTACCTCGGACTCAGCTTCCCTTTCCTACCAAATCTCAGAACGCCTTTCGTGGGGGAGACTCTCAATAATATCCTTTCCCCAGGCTCGAAGTCACCCTCTCGACGTTTTCGATCCGCATAGCTCTTTTGTCTGCTCTGGGCCGTCCTCATCCGGTCCTGGATCTGTCGCACCTGTCTGGTCATCTCCTCTATCATCTCGGGCCCCAACACCACGGTCTCGCTGATGTCGCTCCAACACAGGGGTGTCCGACACTTCCGCCCGTACAAGGCTTCGAAGGGAGCCATCCCAATACTGGCGTGGTAGCTGTTGTTGTATGAGAACTCCACCAGATGCAGGCGTTCCTCCCAACTACCCTGGAAGTCCAGCACACATGCCCTTAGCATGTCCTCCAAAGTCTGTATAGTCCGCTCCGTCTGCCCATCGGTAGCAGGATGGAAGGCTGTGCTCATCTTTAGCTGTGTCCCCAAAACTTCTTGCATCTTCCCCCAAAAATGGGAGACAAACCTCGAATCCCGGTCTGACACAATGTCTGCTGGTACCCCGTGACGGCTGACTACAAATCTCATGTATGCTCTCGCTAGCTGGTCCATGCTCCAGGTGGACTTCATAGGGATGAACACTGCCGACTTAGTCAATCTGTCCACTATCACCCAGATGGTGTCACAACCGCTCTTAGTCCTCGGCAACCCACTGACAAAATCCATAGAGATGGAATCCCACTTCCATCTCGGTACCTCTAAGGGCTGGAGCAACCCTGCCGGCCGTCGGTGCTCAATCTTAACCTTCTGGCATACCAAGCATCGAGACACGAACTCCGCAACCTCCCGCTTCATGCGAGGCCACCAATAGATCTTCTTTAAGTCCTTATACAACTTATCTCCCCCGGGGTGCACGGAATATGGAGTCTGGTGCCCTTCCTCCATGATGCGGCGCTTTAGATCTGAACATTTCCGGGGTACACACCATCGACCCCTAAACCTGAGACTGCCATCCTCGTGAATGCGGAACCCTTCGGCATGACCCTCTTGTACCTTTTTCCTGATCCTGTCCAACTTGCTGTCCCCTTCCTGGCTGGTCCGGATCTCCTCGAAGATGGTAGGGGTGAGCGTTAAAGCACTCATACGGGCCTCTAGGCCTCCTTGTGGAATCAGCTCCACCTCCAGCCCTGACAGCTCTCCTAGAACCGTATCTGCAACCACCCGACATGGAGCGGAGTGCGAGGTCTTCCGACTCAGAGCGTCTGCCACTACGTTGGCCTTACCCTCGTGGTATATCAGCTCGATGTCATAATCTTTAACGAGCTCCAGCCACCTCCTCTGCCTCATGTTAAGCTCCTTCTGGGTGAAGATGTACTTGAGGCTCTTGTGGTCTGTGAAAAACCTACACTTTCCCCCATACAGATAGTGCCTCCAAATCTTCAAGGCAAAAACCACCGCGGCTAGCTCTAGGTCATGGGTAGGGTAGTTCTGCTCGTGCTGCTTCAGCTGACGGGATGCATACGCAACTACCTTACCCTTCTGCATCAACACACATCCAAGCCCGTGTTTAGAGGCATCACTGAACACTTCAAACTCTTCAGTTCCCTCTGGTAGGGTCAATACCGGTGCGGTGGTCAACCTTTCCTTCAGCTCCTGAAATGCCCCCTCGCAAGCCTCATCCCACTGGAACTTAGTGGTCTTCTTTAACAGGTTGGTCAATGGTCGGGCAATCCTCGAGAAATTCTGTACAAACCTCCTGTAGTACCCGGCCAATCCCAGAAAACTTCTAACTTCAGACACGGTCATAGGGGGCTTCCATTCTGTGATGGCCACGACCTTGGCAGGGTCCACTGCCACTCCCCTTGCTGATACTATGTGCCCCAAGAAGGCCACCTCCTGGAGCCAAAACCCGCACTTAGATAACTTGGCGTATAGACGATGCTCCCTCAAAAGGCCCAGAATGGTGCGGAGGTGTTGTTCGTGTTCTTCCTTCCCTCGGGAATACACCAAGATGTCGTCTATGAACACTACCACGAACCGATCGAGAAAAGGTCGGAAAATTCTCGTCATCAGATCCATAAAAACAGCAGGTGCATTGGTGAGTCCGAAGGGCATCACTGTGAACTCATAGTGTCCATAACGAGTCCGGAAGGCGGTCTTCATAATATCAGCATCCGCGATCCTCAACTGATGATACCCTGACCTCAGGTCGATCTTAGAGAATACCGTGGCTCCCTTCAACTGATCAAAGAGGTCGTCAATCCTTGGGAGTGGATACCGGTTCTTCACTGTCAACTGATTCAGCCCTCGGTAGTCGATGCAAAGGCGGAGGCTACCGTCCTTCTTCTTCACAAACAAAACCGGTGCTCCCCAGGGGGACACACTCGGGCGGATGTACCCATGCTCAAGTAACTCCTCTAATTGGGCCTTCAGCTCCTTTAATTCCACCGGCGCCATCCGGTAGGGTGCTCTCGTGATAGGCTCAGCTCCGGGTATCAGCTCGATTCTAAAGTCGATCTCTCGTACTGGGGGCATGCCCGGTATCTTCTCCGGAAATACGTCTGGAAAGTCTCGGGCTACCTGAATATCATCCAGGGCGGTCACGTCCTTGTTCAACTCCTGAACACTGCACATGTATAAGGGGTTCCCCTTTTTGACTAAGGCGTACAGGGTCACTGCTGTCACTACTCTGGTGGTGGGTTCTGGCTGAGTCTGTCGGTAGGAAACCCTAACTCCTTTCGGGCCACGTAGGATCACGCGCTCCTGAGCACAGTCGATAACGGCTTTGTACTTCCCTAACATATCCATCCCCAGAATCACGTCGAATTCCTTCAGATCCATCCCAATTAGGTCCACTAGGAAGTCTACCCCGCCTATGACTAAGGCCACCTCAGAGAACATACATCTACAGTCCACTCGATCCCCGGAGGGCAACATCACAGACAAACTGACTCTAGCAGCAGGCAACAACCCCGCCTTGGCGGCAAAAGCAGAGGAGATGAAAGACATGGTGGCACCCGAGTCAAATAATACATGCACCGGTAGAGAACAAGCTGTGAACATACCCGTGATGACGTCGATCTAGCGGTCGGCCTCAGCCTGACTGATCACGTTCAGGCGCCCCCCGGACTGACCTCCCTGCTGAGGGTAGGTCCTGGGTCCCTGAGGTCTCCCCTTGACCTCTCTAGCTGAAGTACCGGCTGGGGCACGCTGGTAGTACTGAGGTCCCGAAGTCTGGAAGTGTTGCTGATAGGCTTGCTGCTGTGGAACCAGAGCTCCTCCCTGTGGGGTCTGTCGAGGCTGGTAAGGCTGTGCACGTGGGGGTCTATGGCACTCAAACGCTCGGTGGCCCCTCTTACCACAGTTGTGGCAGTTGAAAGCATTCCCCCAGCAATCTCTACCCGGGTGGCGGCGGCTACATCGTCTGCATACAGGCCCCCCGAAGTGTCTCTGTCTCCCACTCTGATCCCTCGGCAGGGGTCCCCTCTGTCCTCCAAATCCTGTCTGGATCCTGCTTCCCGAACCCTGGACCTCGGGTTTCCTCTTCCCGAGGATGCTGGCCTGCTCCTGGACTAGAGTGGCGGCGAGGCAGGCGCGTTCGTAGAGAGTCGCAAGGTCGGTGAAGGGAACCGCCCCCATCATTCTTCGGATACCGAAACTCAATCCTTGCTCGAACTGGAACACCACGGTGGCTTCATTAGCTGCGATCCCCGGGGCGAAGCGTAGTAGCTCGGTGAAGCGGGCATAGTATTGGCGCACGGTCATGGATCCCTGCGTGAGCTGCATGAACTCCCGCATCTTGTCCCTCTTCAGACTCTCCGGATAGAACCTGGTGCGGAGAGCGGTCTTGAGTGCCTCCCAATCCCCCGGGGGTCCATCCCGGGCTCGATATTCAACCCACCAGGTGTCAGCCACGCCCCTCAGGAAGTAGGCGGCTATGCCGGGCTGGCGAGCTGTCGGACAAGCCACCGCCTCGAACGTGCGGTCCATGTCCCTGATCCATCCCTCGAGGACCACGGGATCCTCCTCTCCGGAGTAAGTAGGTGGATGGTGTCCGGTGACTCTCCTGAGCCAATCCTCTCCTGCGCCCTCCGGTTGGTGATTACGCTGGATGAACTCCATGAATGCCGCGACGGCATCCTCCAAGCGGGGTGCGGGCCCGTTCCTCGTCATCGATAACTACAAGGAAAGGAGGTAAGGATTAGAAGTGGGATCGGTTGTGAAAAAAAATCACGGTACTACTACCCCCCTTAAGGGAAAGTCCTAGGAACTCTACCCCTTCATAACTAGGGTTACGACCCGGAGGTAACTAAACATTCCACGGCTACCCTACTCATTCGGGTAAAGTCACTAACCTACCCCTCGATTCCTCACCTGAGCCGGACCCGGGAGTTTTAAAACAGAGAAGTTTAATTGGAGAGAAGGACACTTAGAAATCGGTTGAAAACATCGTAATCCGGTAAGTTTCGAAAACAAAGGAGCGTGTCTGAAAGGATCAACCGCTCTGATACCAACTTGTAACACCCCCAAATTTACTACAGAAAAATTTCGTTTAAATCGAATAGCTTAACAAGGACGAAAGATTAAAAATCGTAAACTTGGGGGTATTACCGCCACACTTAGTACCGGACCGGTTCACTCATACCGCCCCGATACTAAGTGCTAAGGCTAGAATAAACCATCATTAATAAAATCATCCCAAAACATAAGTTTCCAACCATCATAAGCCATTCGGAAAACAAGGGTCGACTACAGACAGTGCAAAGTTCAAGGTTACAACTTAGGAGTTCCACTTCAAAATACAACAAGGTACAAAAGACGGTAATACAGGATAGAAGAAACCAGAATAGCAAAAGAGTCCGGCGGAACTCGCTCTCGGCCCCACCCTGGATAGGCTCAACACTCGGCCCTATCCGATGCCTCGAAGGTGTCGTAGGCATCGAAGACATGCTCTCCTACCTGCACAAGGTTAGAAGGGCTCTCTGCTCGTGGGAATGAGCAGCGCCCATGAGACGGGCGGTCAGTACGCTACGTACTGAGTAAGAATACAGACGAGCTAGGCCATCACATAACACACAAGACCCAGACACATTACATGATAAGAAAAACAATGATATGCATGCACAGATCCAGTCACTTCCTGATGCCTTATTTTATATTCTTATTAATGAATTAAGTCCATATCACACATCTGTCAATAACCCATGGGAGCACGGGGACCTCCACTATTATAGCCGGTGGTCCGGAAATAAACACAGGGCAGAACGCCTCTGACCACTATTAATAACCGGTGGAACGGACTGGCCCCGCACTTGCATGGTGTTCCACTGTAAGTGCTTAGTATTTTTCCTGATTTAAACTTATTTACTTTGGATGTATTGAGCCGAGATCCCTCCACTATTATAGCCGATGGTCCGGAAATAAACACAGAGCAGAACGCCTCTGACCACTATTAATAACCGGTGGATCGGACTGGGCTCGGCTCAACAATCTCACTTTACGTTATTAGTGTCTTATTAGTATCCTTCCCGTGGTTTAACTTATCAGTTTGGGACTGTCGAACCCGAATCCCTCCACTATTGTAGCCGGTGGTCCGGAAATATAATCACAGGGCAAAACGCCTCTGACCACTATTAATAACCGGTGGAACGGACTGGGTCGGGCTCATCAGTCTTTCACTTTAAGCAGTTAATGTCTTATTCGTATCTTATTGAATCATATCAGGTCCTTGACATGCATACGTCATTCACTACATTCATTACACATCACATACGGTAAGATTCCACAGCATATCAGTACGCGAAGGCAAGGAAACGGGGCGTACCTCGGATCCATGCTGTGCTTCACAATAACACATAATATACAGATTATAGCACACAATTGTACAAAGCATATAAGACACTTAAAACAAGCAGTGCAAACAAGTGGCCTTAGCTACGTCCTTACCTAGATAGGCACCGGGCTTGGAGCACGCTCCTCTAGCTCCTTAGGGCTCGGATCGGGGTCACCTATGAAAAGGGAAAAACTAAGTATTAAATTTCCTTATAAACACTACCGACCCTTAATCTAACTTAGGGTTAGGGTTCTTATCACAAAAAGGGTTTTATAGGAAACTAAAGTTTTAACCTTAGCATTAGCATATTAAACATTAGTGGTTAAAATAAGTTCATTTATAATACCTATTTGTTACCCTTATTTATCAAGCCCATTTGTTCCATTCTTATAGTGCTAGGATTTACTAGTCATAGTAAAATAGGGATAATAGTAATAATATTATTAATAATAATAACAACATTAATAGTAGCCATTATAACCCTAGCAATGATAATAACAATAACTTAGTAGAGTTAAATATTAGTAATGACTTAGCAAGGTAATAGCGTTAATAATAGAATAATAATAATGATAATAATAATAATAATAATAATAATAATAATAATAATAATAATAATAATAATAATAATAGGGTTGATGATAATAGTAAACTAGGTTGAGTATATTAGAGGTTAGGGTTCCAAGGAATGTAAGTATGGTAAAAATGGTGACTTTAATATTTAGAAGGCGCATTATTAGGATGATAAAATCAGAAATACTAGTAAAAACATTAAGAATAACAATAACAAAAATAAGAATAGTAATAGTATTATTATAAACAAAAAGATAATAATGAAAGATTAATAATAGTACGAATCAATATGGGTTAACTTAGCAAGATTATATGGAGGCAAAGTTTAAGGCGCGGGATGAATGGAAGACCACCTGGGGGCGGTGGTCCGGCGGCGGCGGTGGTGATGGAGGAGGAGAAGGGAGAGAGGTGGAGAGAAGTTGTTAGGTGGGAGGAGGAAAAAGGAAAAGAAGTGTGGGGAAGGAGGGTATGGTTAGGTAGGGAAGGACCTGCTGATCAATTTGGGGGGTGGAGCAGGGGTTGGTTCCGGCGGAGGTGGCGGCAACGGGCGGCGCAAGGCGGCGGCGGCGCTTTTCGGGGAGGTACCTTCGCACGCAAGGGGTGGCTCGTGCGGGGCAGGGACGGAGGCAGTGAGGGCTTGGTTTCGTAGTGGGCGGTGCAAGGAAGAGGATGGTGGCGCGGGCAGGTGGTAGCGGTGATCGGAGGTGGCGAATAGGGCGGCTGAAGATTGGCGACGAGGCTGGAGAATCGGGCTGAGTTCCAGAATTTCGAACCCGAAATTCACAGTGGAGGGTTCAATTTATAGGCCTAAGCGAAGGGAAAACGACAAATACACGTGGGAGGTTAGGTGGGTTAGGTCCGGTGGGTTGTCCGGCGCAGGTCTGCCGGCGCAGACCGTACTCTGTCGGAGAAGAAAGGTCGGGCTTGCGTGCAGGGAAACGACTGCCCGATGGGTCATGTCAAGAGGAGGGGTCAGTCAGGGGTGAAACGACGGGAGAAAAGGACAGGAAAGATGGGACGCTCGCCGCTGCATTTTCCGGCGAGCAGGTGAGTTGCAGCGGCGGGATGGCGGCGTTGCGAGGAGGAAGAAGAAGGAAAGGGCTGGACCGGCGGTCCAGGGGAAAGAAAGAAGGGGGAGGAAACCGGCCGGTCCGCGCGGTTTCTTATTTCCTTAAGTGAAACGCTGCGTTTTGGGCGAGGTTCTGGGAAAACGCAGCGTCTGCGTCGACAGGTAACGGCATAATTATTTGGCTTGGGGAGCAGCGTTTCCGCCGGGTGGGAGGCGAAACGCTGCGCTACGCTTCTGGGTGCAGGCCGGCGCTGGGCCGCGGGAAGGAGATGGGCCGGTGGGCTGGCCCGAATCTCGGCGGGAAGGTAGAAAGAGGAAAGAAAGAAAAAAAAAGAAAGAAAAAGGAGAAAAAGAAAAGAAGGGTTATTTTTGGGGTTTTGGATTTTACATGAATTATGTTAGGATAAATCCAGGGTTAATTAAAGTATTAATATTTATAAAGTATTAACTAATTTCCCCCTCTCTACTTATTTGGATTTATTTAGGAACTTTCCTTAACTCCCACAATACTTAGAAAATACTCAATTTTCCTCCCAATTAATTTCCTTATTATTTTATTATTAATCTATCTTAGTTAACGCTCTACAACTTAATAAATGGGTTACCATAATTAATTTCCTACTAATCCCTTATTTGGCCAAAATTTGAAAAAAAGGTTTTTGGGGTATTTCACATTCCACCACAAATGGCTGAGAAAAATCTGGCAAAGCCAAGACTGGAGTTGAGGACATTGCAACGCGCAGATTCTCAAAGGCAACTTTGGATTCGTCTGTCCAAACAAAAGCATTCTTGCGCAACATAGCTGTTAAAGGGGCTGCAATCAAACCATAATCTTTCACAAATTTGCGATAATAACCCGTTAAGCCCAAAAAACCCCTCAATGCCTTAACAGAATTAGGTATCGGCCACTGCAACATAGCATTCACCTTACTGGGATCAGCAGAAACCCCCTGGTCAGAGATAATATGCCCCAAATATGCTACCTGCGACTGAGCAAAACTGCACTTAGCTTTTTTCAAGAAAAGCTCATGGCTCAGTAGAGTAGAGAAAACTGTCCTTAGATGCTGAAGGTGCTCAACCCATGTTCTGCTATAGATGAGTATATCATCAAAGAAAACAAGAACAAACTTCCTTAAATATGGCTGAAAAACTGAGTTCATAAGTGCTTGAAATGTAGAAGGAGCATTTGTCAACCCAAAGGGCATGACAAGAAATTCAAAGTGCCCATGGTGAGTACGAAAAGCAGTTTTCTCTACATCAGCCGGGGACATGCGAATTTGATGATATCCTGAACGCAAGTCCAATTTAGTGAAGAACTTGGCACCGTGCAGTTCTTCTAACAACTCTTCAATAACTGGGATTGGGAATTTATCCTTCACTGTCTTGGCATTTAAAGCGCGATAGTCAACGCAAAATCTCCATGTTTTGTCAGCCTTCTTTACCAACAGTACTGGTGAAGAGAAAGGGGATTGACTTGGCCGAATCACCCCTTTAACCAACATCTCTTGACATTGCTTTTCAATTTCATCTTTCTGGAGGTGAGGGTACCTGTAAGGACGAACAACCACAGGGGAAGAACCAGGTTCTAATAAAATTCGATGATCATACTCACGAGCAGGAGGTAATCCCGTTGGTTCTTGGAATATGGCTTGAAATTCTGCTAATAGCCTCTGCAACTCAGAATCTCTGTCTATGGAAACAACTGATGAAAATAAAATTCTTGGACAGTTAGCACGTGAGTCCCTTACCCCCATTAACTCTATGAGATGCCCATTCTTAATAAAACTCATAGTCATTAAATTAAAATCCCATGTAATGGGCCCTAAGGTCTGTAGCCAATTAACCCCCAAAACAGCACCCAAACCAGGTAGGGATAATAACAACAAATCAATGGTAAAAATAGAATTACCCACAAACAATGACACTCCACGACAAACTCCTTCACAACAGACTCGTTCCCCATTGGCCACTGTAACTCTTAGTTCCTCCTTGTGCTCAATCTGCAATTTCAATTCCCTTGCCAAAGCTGAATCTAAAAAACTATGAGTGCTACCCGAATCAATTAGTATCAGCAATGTAGAACCTTCCAAGGAGCCTCTAATCCGCATGGTTCGTGGAGAGGGAGTTCCTGTTATGGCATGAATAGAAATTTCAGCATCTTCTAAATCTTCTAATAGGCTGCCATTTTCAACTTGACTGTTATCCTCCGAAACCTCAAGCCAAAAGAGTTTCTTGCAGCGATGTCCGGGACTAAAACGTTCATCACAATTAAAACAGAGTCCCCTGACTTTTCTATCCTCCAACTCCGCTTGACTAAGTTTTTTAACAAAGGGAGAACGCGACTGAACAGAACCCATTCGTTTTATGGAAGAGGACTCGCCTTTACTCCGATTCCCTCGTCTTTCATATAATCTGGCAAGGCTCATGGCACTAGTGAGGTCTGTTGGCTGGTGCAACTCCACTTCAACAACAATATACTCCTGTAACCCACTGATAAAAATTTGCACTTCTTGATCCATTGACAAGGTACTTGCCCGGGCAGATAATTGTTCAAACTGGCGTTGATAATCTTCAACAGACCCTATTTGCCGTAACTTCACCAATTCCCCCAACTTGTTACTTCGAACTGGTGGGCCAAATCGCAGATTACATTGCCTCTTGAATTCTTCCCAAGTGATTGCTGGTCTGTCTCTCTCTACCTTCAAGAACCACAACTGGGCATCTCCCTCAAGATGGAAGGAAGCCAACCCCACTTTTTCTTCTTCTGGTGTATTTTGATGCCTGAAGAAATGCTCACACCTATTAATCCAACCCAAGGGGTCTATTGACCCTTCATATTTTGGGAAGTCCAATTTAGTATATTTAGGAACAAACGGGGCTGTTTCTGGAGTCTCTCTCCCTGCTCTCCTTTCACGCCTACCTCTGTTTACACTCCCTTCGCCTCTGTCAGCACGTCCTTCGTATCTTCCAGTGGATAAATCCCTTGACAGTTCATCTAATCGCTCTGTCAATGCCTGCTGTTGTGCTGCCATTGCTAAGCGATCTTGCTCTCGTTCCTGTCGATCCTTCGCACGATTTTCCTCATACATCTTGAGGAAAGTCTCAAATTGTTGTTGAAATGAACGCAATTCACCCATAACAATCGGCTCTGATACCAATTTGTTACGAACCAACCCCCTGGATCTAGTTATGGGTCCTTGAACATTAAAGTCTGGTTGTAACTCACCAGATCTCTGAGTTTTTCTGCCTTTTCTTCCTATTTTGAATGTAAGTTTATTGGGCTCGTTAGAGAGAACCCAACGATCTCCAAAGTCTCCAGAACTTTAAGATAAATTCCACACTGCCTATTATTCTTTCCCACATCAGTCTTTAAACTTACATAAATAACTGCTTTTAACTGCTTCCTGAGTCTTAGCAGTTTGAATTAAAAATAAAACTGACTAATAGGCACAGGTGTCAACAACTAAACAAGCATGTGCAGAATATTCTGCCTCCTATCACCTAATATTAAATAACGAACATATCAACATATATTAATTGCCTAAACAGAAAGCATAATTCCCAGACTTAATTATTCTTCGATCTTGATCTTCGCTGATAAACCTTAAGTGGCAGAACTTTAGCAGCTACTGATTGATCTTGGATCATAACATTGAGTCTATCAGAATTTCTGTGATTCATCAGCTGAGCTGTCAAGGGAATAAAGGGATAATTCTGTTAGTGAGACAGGGGAAGTTAGTTCTTCCTCTCTATCTTTTAAATCGGTTCAAAGAGTGTATGAGGGCATAATTGAGCTGAGGAAGGATTGGTTGGAGGTGATTAGATACTTGAACTCCTGGGTTTTGTATTTCTGTTGCTGAATACATCTATCACAGTACTGTCGCACTCCTTTCACAGCTCTTTTTCTCTGCATGGTGGTCTACAAGAAATTGCTATCAGGAACATAGGAGATCTTCACATTCACACTGCATCTTAGTGTCATACTAGTTCTAGAGCTCGTAAAATTGAATGGAAGTGCAAGCCAATATGCTAGTCAAGGAAGAAATTAGATGTAGAGATGTCACTAACCATTTGAAATTCCATGTAGCTAATAACCCGGGTTGGTTCTCTTGGAAAGTCGTAGCTTAGATGATCATGTTGAGGAGTGGTATCATTGTGGGGAAGGATCAGATGTGCTTCTTATAACGTCCGCATCATTTCATTTTTTTTTTTTTTTTTTTTTGTGACACTGCCTATCATTATTGGATGATTTGGGTTGAAGGAATGAATGCAATCAAACTCCTGACACATCCTCTCCCCCACCCTTGGCTGAACTTATTTCCCCAGATTGAGGTTCTATGTACCCTTCCAGCTGTACAGGGAAAGTTGAAGGAGCAGATAAAAGATGTTGAAGCAGCTCGATCAAAGAAGGTGGCATTATTCTGGATTGGCATGGCTGAGGTATGGGCAATAGTTCCCTCCCTGATGCACAATCCAGTTTCGTCATTTTTTGTTCTTTGAGTATGGCCCTTTGAGTTACTTTTAGTATCATTATGATTCCATCATTAGATTAAACTTGGATTATGTGGGCTTTTCAACAATTAATCAGACTTATGCCATTGAAATATATAAATGAACTTCTCTTCGAAGCCCAAATTACTTAGTTATATTTAGTAGGTATCCTAAATGATTTTATCTGTTAGGGAAATTAGCTCTGCGGCGAAATAGATGCTAGATACAATGTGCTTATAGCCTTATAACCTCACACAGATTGCTTGGGACTGTTAATTAGATTTAATACATGCTTTCTGGATATCTTTATGTCAACCAGTTAAATAAAAATTGACTTGATTTTTCTGTTGTAACTTTCTGTCAGGAGTTGCTTATCATCAGTTTCGCTAGTGTACAGTTCTCACAACATATTCACATCTCTCTTCGATAAATATTTGTAATTTACTAATCAAATTATATGTATTTCTTGATTGCATTCCCGTTTCTTTCTTCTTCTTCTTCTTCTTTTATTTATTTTTATTTTTTTATGCTTGCATCTATTGATTCTGGACAGCTATCATATAGACAGGTAGAATTGGCCCCTTTTTTCCCTTCTTTTTCTAGTTCAAAAAAGATGTGGGTAATCATAATGCTTTTTAGGCTCGCTCAGAAGATTGTCTTCATAAGAGAAGAATGGGAAAAGTTAGGGTGGGTTTATATAGGGAACATTAAATGAAGGGAATTCGAAAGTAATGTAGTTTTTAAAGTGATTAACTGTTAGAATTCTGTAGTTGTAAATTCTTTGTTTGAATATCAATAAACACTAGGAATTCAAGTATAAGATTATTAAAGTTATGTCCCAATGAACTTTTCAAATCTTACCTAATAAATCTTGTTTAGGGGGTTTGGAAAGTTCCAAAAATATTGTAATTTCCTTTTTAAAGTACCTAAACAAGAGATTTAGGTTAGAGAATTCCACAAATCCCATTATAAAGTGAATTACCTCTACAACTACTGCATCCAAATCCACCCTTCAAGTCATTTGTAAGCTTATGGTTTATTTAAGTGCAGAAGTAAAATCTAATGTGAAATATTTTACTGTGAATGAATAAAATTTGAATGGTTGGATGTCATTATTGTTAATCACATTTGCAGATCTAGACTGGTTGAAATCTTATAAGCTTGGGCTCTTAGACATATAGTTGGGTTGAAGTTGTGGGTTATTAGAGCTCTTTCTAGTTAGATCTGAGTATTTCATGATCTAGTGCATTGCATTGATTGCACTGACTCTTTGGGTGAGTATGGAGAGTTTTAACCTTTGACCGAAAGCTATCATAAAGTTTTACGATATCCCAAATTTGATTTTGAGCTCTCTTTCACCAAATTTTGCTTTGTTTGTTGTATATCTGTGAAATTAATATGTGATATTGTAGATTGGATGTTATGGTTGCTCATTTGCTATTGTATGGCTGTCTTGACTCCTCTATTTGATGGGGAAAATGATTTTATGATGTGACAATGCACTCTTAAGGGGAAGAAGCCTATAGGTATGGATGAGGTCAAGTAAGAGGCATTTAGCACCAATTAGACTTCCATTTACTCCCGAGATTGGGTATAGTGTGATGAAGAAGACAACATCATAAGGGTTGTGTATTCATATGTCAAAAGTTGTGGTTTCGGTTTGACTGCCCCATATGTTGGGTTTGGCTTCTATTATATAACAAATAAGTTTCTGTAGTTTACAATACTGAAGAATAATTTTATTCTTAATTACTTCCTATAATTTGGTGATTCCTACAATATATTATTCTAATCAAATATTATAAAATTATTTCCTTCCCCACATACAACTTATACCTGCTAACATCCCTTTCAAATTGATGCGGGTGGATCAGAAAGCATCAGTTTGTCAATCAAGAACTTATGTCGGTGTCAAGTGAGAGTTGTAGTGAAGATGTGTTTGATGCTTGGTAGAAATGTGAAGTAGGGCAATCAAATGTTGGTCAAAGGTTTCATGTATGGAATGAAAACTAATCTCAATCTCAATATGCTTTGTATGTTCTTAGAAGATGTGATTGGAAGAAATTTGGATAGCACTTGTATTATTAGCATGAAGAGGTGTGTAATGAAGCCGAGGAAACCCATGCTTACCCAACGACCCACAAAGCCAGGTGATCTTAGAACTGGCTGAAGACATAGCACTATACTCAGAATCAATGGAGGACTTAGAAACTTTGCCCTGCTTGTTACTTTTCCAAGAAATGATAGTGTTGCCTAAGAACATACACCACCCAGATATCTGCACAACTAGCCCAATTGGTATCACATTATCCCATTATCTGTAGAGATGAATTCATAGGAATGACTATCCCTTCGGAGGAGGTGCACCTCAGATAATGGATAATACGACGAACATCAGCTAGATGAAAATGTTTGGGAGCTTGCATAAATCAACTGACCTGCTAGGCCACAAAAGAGATGTTAGGAAGGTAATTGTAACTTCCTATTACTTACCGATATAATGATGGATCAGGCATGAGATCCTTTGTCACAGTAGATCCCTTACCGCATGAGATAGCTTGACATTGACCTCTAAGGGTGTAAGAACAAGATTACATGATTGGAGTCTGGTCAAGGAAATAATTTCTTGTGCATATTTGTGTTGTTGTAACGAAGTACGAAATGAAGTAGTTTAAACCTTCAAGCTTAGAAAATACTACAAAGAACCAAGATCCTTCATGCAAGAAGTATGCCTGAAGATGTTGCAACTAGTGAACTAATTCCTCATTTGGCCATGAAATCATAATATCATCAACATAGACTAGGAGTAACATAATGCCATATGAAGTCTTTTGCGGAACAAGAGAGGAATACTATTTTCTTTTTATAAATTGAAATTCAAGCTCAAAATTTGTCAAAACATGCCTGAGGGGCCTGTTTAAGGTCGTATAAGGACCATTGCAAACGATAGACATTTGGAGAGGGAATAATGAACATGCCAAGAAAAAGAGTCATATATATTTCTCCCTAAAGGTCCCTGTGGAGATATGCATTCATCACATCCACCTATGGTAGGATCCATCCTTGTGAAGCAGCAATAGCTATTATAGTTTGAAGAATAATCATTTTAGCAACAAGAGCAAATGTCTTATCATTATCAATCCCATATTCTTGACAATTCTCAAGAGCCATAAGACGAGCCTTATATCGATTAAGTGAACCATCTGAACGATTCTTAATTGAGTATACCCATTGGTTTGATGTCAGGGGGACAAGGCACAATATCCCAAGAATGATTTTCATTGAGGGCCTATATCTCCTCAGACATAGCTTGTTGCCACCAAGCTTCAGATGATGTCTGAGTATAAGATTGAGGAATAGGTACATTATCAAGAGTAGCGGTCAGTGAGGTCTAAGAAAATATATACCTATCAAGAGCACAAATGAGCCAGGTAGACTGTTGTGACATAGGGACCACAAGGTTAGGTAGTGGATTAGTGTCACGAAAGAGCGTTTTAGCATGTGGAAGATGTCGTTGATAAACAAAACATGTTTTAAATTGCTCAATAGGAGAAACCATATCATCAAAAGTTGGGAGTGAAACCAAAGAAGGATCAGATATAGTATTTATTTGGAAACAATATTGATTTTCAAAGATAAGTAACATTTCTGGATATCTGAAAGTTGTTTGCTCAAGCATCAAAACAAACAAATCCTTTATGAGTAGGGTTATATCCCCTAAACGCACATGTGATAGATTGTGTGATGAGCTTGTAATGATCATTGAGAGGTAAGTGAACAAAACACTCATAACCAAAGTATGAATAGATTGATAGTCTAGGACTTACACTAGGATAAAGTGTTTTGACTTGCATTAGTATGTATTAGCCTACTTTTATTGGCTAATAAATTAGTTAGGATGATTAGTTAAATTAGCGTTAACTTACCAACGACTAGTATTTACTAGGATCAATTAGTCGTAGAGTTAGTAACTATAAATTACCTGATGGCTTAAGGAGTTCAGGATATGATATGATAGATTGTATTATTTTTGAAACTGAATAATACAAGAAGTTAAGTTTTTTCTCTGCTTAAAAGAACTCCTCTTTTCTCTTCTTTGTTTCAGGTAGCATTTATTCTTTAGTGCTTATTACAACAGTGTGTAGAAAATATGAGATTATTCATGGTTATGTTTATGGAAGGTGCATGAAAGATTATTCATGGTTATGCTTACGGAGTTATAATTATGCTGGGATATTTACTTTAATAGTCAAAGGAAGAAAACGGGGAAAAAAAGAAAAAAGGTCTACTAACATGATTTTTATTTCACATCAGAGTGTGCAAGTTATGGGAAGCTTTGATGGATGGAGTCAGGGGGAGCACTTATCCCCAGAGTATACGGGGTCCTTTACTAAATTTTCCGCAACATTGTTGCTGAGACCTGGACGGTACCATTTTGAATTCTAGTTCAACTTTGTCCACGTTCTTATCGCAGGTTTTCTAATATGACGATTTCTGTGTTGAAAAGGTATGAGATCAAGTTTTTGGTGGATGGAGAATGGCATCTATCACCTGAATACCCTACTGTTGGAGAAGGGCTGATGGAAAATAACTTGCTAGTTGTGGAATAGCTTTTGGGTTAGCCGTGCAGCATATGGAGCTCGCTTAGTCTTTATTTTTCTCTGTTGTTTCACACATTCAACTGGCTGTAAAGTTGTCGATCCTTTCCTTTTGGCTGTAAAACATTGTTGATCTCATTATGTTTCTACTGACCTCCAAAACGATGATGAGATGCAACTTAATGTGTATTTTGCATGATCTAAAGTAGATTATAAGTTGACTTTTAGGATATTAAAACTAATTTATTGATTTAAAAAAAACTAGAACTTATGTTTGATAATTAACTTTTGCCTAACTTATAATTTAATTTTTGAAAAATTAATTTAAATAATTTATAGTTTATAAAGTTTCAACTAAATTATAAATTATCAGTTAAGTTTTTTAAGTAGTTTCACCAAAGTCTCTCATAAACTTAGAATTCAATTTCAAGGGCTGTCTTCCTGCCCCACTCTCTAGTTTCAGGTTAAGAGAGACCAGTGCAGATGCAGACTTGCCCGATTCTAGGATGTCGTCTCATGAGCTCGTAAGTCATAAAATGGGGGAGCCGTTACGTGCCGTCCTCAAATAGATTTATCTAATTATATTATTTAATTATTTTTTATTTTGATTAATTTAACTTAAATTTAATTTTTTACTATTTAATTATTTTTATCAATGTACTTATTTATACTTTATTCAATTTTACTTTTAATTTATATTAATCCATAAATATTAATTAATAATTTTATATAAGTTTGCAAATAATTTTATAATATGATTTTGACAATTTATTAAAATATAAAAAGCAAATAAAATATATTTTATTATTTCAACAATAGCTGTGTATAATTTGATATAATAATATTTTGAAAACATAATCAAATATAATGTGTGCATGTAGCATGGTATTCGAAATAAGAAAGAATGGAAGACTTAAATTAAGTGGAAGATGTATTTTACTTTGATAATATTATATACTTTAAAAATTAAAGTTTTATGAATTCTTAGAACAACTTGAATGAGTGATGTGTCTTATTTAAAATAAAGATAAATTTTCTAAGATTCCAACCTGAATTTGAGATTTAAGAGTATTTTTTTTTCCATTACAGTTACAGATGCTGTTATTAAACAATCTGAAGGGAGCCAACGGAATGTAAAAGAAGCGGCATGCATTGAGATGTGGAGCCGACCGTGCCTCTGCCCTCCGCCGAGCGCCGTCCCTTCCATCTTTATAATAATAACTCTTCCTGTATGTCTCACACCGGCGAGGTGCTACTCTACTCGCATGAGTCGGGTCCAAGCCGCCCAGTCAGCGTGTTTAATTGCGCGAATGAGTAACCGAGGCTAAAATAATGAAAACTACAGCTGTAGTTTAACCAGCTACTTCACCTTTATCTGCCGCTATAAGTGAGCAGACGCCACGCCACAGGCCCACAGTGCATGCCCTGCCCCAATAAACCTACCTCTGATACACAGTCCCCCACACACTACTACACCTTTTTCAGTTTGAAGCTTCCGTTGAGGAGTTGAGGGTTATAGCTGGAACATTAGTCGTCTGTTCATCTGGAAAAATGTTGGAGAATGCGATTGGATTGCTCCGAATTCGGATCTTAAGAGGAGTTGATCTGGCCGTTAGGGATTTCAATTCAAGTGATCCGTATGTCGTAGTTCGTTCTGGCAAACAGGTACCTTTATTCTTTCTTGCTTTATTTTTTTTTTACCCCAAATTGCTTGAACCGTACGCTGTTTTTTCTTCTTCGTAATCCCAGTAAAAGAAGAAAAGGATATGATCTTGATTGGGCGTAATCTCATTCAGTGATGCTGACTTCTTTTGTCCCCCACGTATTGCAAGTTGATAGTTTAAAATTGCACCGCTCCGTTCTTAGTATACTGGCAGATCCAACGTATTTGCAATGCTCACTTTTTCTCTCTCTTTTTTTAGGTAGTTTTGGTTCATTAATAAATTTACTGGAAATACTCGAACAAAATGTGAGCCATGAAAAATTACTTTATGGAATGGAAGAAATCTATACAAGTAGTGGGGCTAGCTCACCCTAATAGGAGGAAAGAAGATACTGCACTTCGCATACATACATAAAAGACGTGTTTATTATTTCATCTTGAAATTAATTTATTCAAGCGGGAAGGATTTGTGTGCATTTGTGAAACCATCCGTTCCAATGGCCGAGTCCCTTAGAGGATAATAACGGGACGAGAGGAAAGAGGATTGGGCCAGAATTGGCAGCGGGAAAATATTGTCCTAAAGTATTTTTATTTTTAATGTGTAATATAATAATAGGCTCTTTTGGTAATGGAGTCAATTCTCTCGAGTCGGTAGTTCATCATTGCAGGGGGAAATTATTTTTAAGTTTAGTTTGAAAAGTTTTGTGTTGGTGCGACGGTACGTCTCATCTCAACCACTACGGAATTTCATATCCAATTTTATAAGATATTTTTTTTTTGTCAAACGGTCTGTTCATAATTAACGTAGTAGTTACACGTATAGATGATAATTGGAGCTGACGATGAGTGTTGTTCCTATTTTTATTAACTCTTAATAAGGTGGACTATAATAGGAAAAATCCCTTGCTTCTTTTTAAATACATAGAAAACAGCCATCCTCAATGATCAGCCGAGATATTGAGAACAATTAGTGAATAGACCGCCTTGATTTCATTTTCATAAAAGTCGGCAGCTAATATTATTGCGGCCTTTAAAGTAAGCTTCGATAATGGCCCTTGGTTTGATTAGTTCTCGTTTTGGTACATGAAGTGATAATATGGGAAGTAAAAATTACCCTTATTACCTTATATATCTTGTAAGGCCCGTTTAAAATGAATAAAAAAAAATTTCGGACAAATATTTATTGTATATTTTAATTTGGACTTTAATGGATATTTTATTGATAATATTTATATTATTCATACACGTTTGGTATAAAAGATTTGGAAAAAAATAGAAATAATTGTTTCTACCTGAGTTATCCTGGTACCAAAAGAGCCCTAGCAAAGCGGGAAGGAAAATTACTGAAGTGTCAAGTTCATTGTTTATTTTTGTATTTGACATTTGTTTTTGGGAGGGTACAATTTTGTCAATATGACCATGTGCATGTGGGCCGTTACCGTTACATGCCGTAGTAGTTGTGGACTTGCTAGCTAGATCATGCACGATATTTAATCAGTTGTTGTTGTCGCCGGCCTGGAGCAGGTTCATGAATACTTAACCATCATCTCATATCAGGCCTTAAATTATGCGAAACCGCCCCTTCATTTCAAGAGTAGGTTAGGTTTGATGGGTCGGCTTTAATTATATTTTGTTCACAAAAATTTAAAATGAATCAAGCATGTGGCACGGTACAACATATTAATGGCATTTTGTGGGTCAAAACTCTATCTTAAAGTACCATTTCCTAATCGTATTCCTTCGGGCGGAAAAAAAATTGAAAATTTGATGCAGAAACTCAAGACTCGAGTGGTAAAGAAGTCTCTCGATCCTGAGTGGAATGAGGATCTCACACTTTGCGTCACTGATCCGAACCAACCGGTCAAGCTCGTAAGTAAAATGCCTGCGCACGCCCATCATTCTTATTAATTCCTATATGTAAATATTGATGCTAATTTTTATGAGCTGTCCCCCTTTTTTTGGTGGGGGGGGGTTGGGGATGTTCAGTTCGTGTACGACTGGGATATCCTCTCATTCGATGATAAAATGGGAGATGCAGAGATCGACATCCGGCCATTCGTCGAGACCATAAACCTGAACGTTGAAGGCCTGGCCGACGGAACCGTGATCGGAAAAGTGAAACCGACCAGACAGAACTGCTTGTCCGAAGAGAGTCGCATCGTTTGGGTTGGCGGCAAAATCGTCCAGAACTTGTTTCTGCGCCTGCAGAACGTCGAACGCGGTGAGGTCGAAGTGCAATTACATTGGATTGATATTCCTAACTAACTCCGCCGGCCCACCCGACGGCATTTAGTCGCATGATTCGAAGTGTTATTACGTTGTTGTCTGTACATATATGAGTGAGAAGTACGAGCTGTATTCTAATGCGCCGAACGTTAGTTAGCTTTTTGGTGTGTATATGAAAAGAGATAATGTTGAGGGTCCTTTAAGATAGATAGTTGCATGCTTCATTCTCTACTTAATGCAATAGTAGGTGGTTGATTTATGTTTATTATGACAAAAGTTTAGGTGATGTTGCGATGTAACTCAATGGCTGTATTTTTATTTTATTTGTTCATGTATTATAAATTTATTGTTGCTGTTTGTTATACATTCTGGATTATATATATATATATATATATCACATTTATTATCATAAAAATAGTAACTTTTAATCCATACCTAAATAGACACGCATAAGCTATGCGCCGGACGGTGCCAAAAGTTAATATCTTGTAGAAGTGATTGGTAACTAGTACTTGTACCCATAATTCGTCTCTCTCTTAGCTTATCTATGGCGACAGAGACCCTGTCAACGAGCTGAATTGCAATCTGGATCGACAAGCTCCTGACAGCATTTCGGGTCGCGTCAGCCTTTACGGGGTTCTGCCCCTCTTTCATCTGAGCCTCTCCACTTTAACACCTTCTTCTCCTCAGCCTGCAATGAAACCAACGTGAAGCTTTAAAGAACACGCAAAGGGGATTGGATTTCAGTAGATCATTAAAACTTCAATCGCTGAGACCCAAGAGCCAAGGAAGGAACACGACACAAGGAATTGGATCAAAGAGGCCCGTTACTGTTTGAGTTAGAGCGTATAAATTCCTTTCTTAAATTTTAGATTTCCAACTGAACTATCAAATTATTTATTTTTTCATCCCTTTTATTTTCATTAATTTATTCTAAATTCAATTTTTTACTTTACATCTAACTATCTTAAATTTACAGTATCCAATTACTTTGATAAATTATAATACTATTTTTTTATACTTTATAATATTTAAATTTAATTTGTACTAATAAATAAATATCAATTAAAAATTTTATATAATTAGATTTTATTAAATATAATTTTATAACAATTTAATTAATAAAAACTAATTTTCTAAATAAATAAATACTTCATATACATTCTAACAGTAAAAATTAATCAACAAAGTATATCGAATGTCTCTTAATTTTCGCACTCTAAACACCTTAAATTTTTAAGAAAACCTCAAATTTTTTTAAAAAATAATAATAAATTTAAGATATTCTTTTTTTACATTTAACATCTTTCTTCAAATTTAAAGTTGGAATAAAAGTTTTTACCCCTCTTAGTGACGACTATAAACCGTCTCAACATGCTCAGAAAATACACCTGGAGAATCAGATTTCTAATCATATCACGAAGAATAAAAAGCGAAGCATCGGACGAAAGTTGACAAAGGACGAAAAAATATCTACACTTGTTGACCCCACCACAAAGAAAAAAAAAACACTTGTATGCGATAAAACCACCCAAAGAGGGCGAGGCAACTATAAAATTGAGGGGGCCACCCACCAAAGATTGACATTTTCTTGCCGGGGAAGAATTCAGTCACAAAGAAATCAGCATCTCGAGCTCCTAAACTTCTAGATACAAAGAATTTAGATAATAAAAAATTGCAAAGAACAAATGCAGACACCAATCATACAGAGTCACCCTCTTCTCACTACTATACTTCTTGTTGCTCCTCTCATACGTCTAACTCAGAGCACCGGTCCAAGAAGCTACAACAAAAAATATCTCTTAAACAGAACTAATGTATAGGGGAGAAAGAAAAAAAAAAAAAAAGAAACTCAAAAGCTAAACCTTTCATAATCCAAAGCAGCTGGTCCCACAGAGTAAAATAATGCCATTACTGGATTGACAGCGAGATAGAGAGCCACTCATTGACAAGAAATCAAAGGCCCAAATAGCTACCTTCCCTCCTTCAACAAGTTTCTTTCTTCCCCGCGCGCGTACAACTCATGCAATGTAGCGGAAAGGATCCGTGTGGTGCCAATCCTACTTCTCGCTCTAACTCCAAACCAGAAGTTCAGGTGAGGCCTCAGAATCTCTGGAAGTAGAGGGGCGATGAAGGAGTTAGTTACCGCGTTCAACATCTTTGTTGAAACTGTTTCTCCACAACGATCCGTATAATTCAGTAGACAACAACAGATATAGTTTTATTACAGGTTTATCATTAAGGAATCAATCATCCATAAGCTAGTGTGTCTAAGCCAAAACGTAATATTATACAGGTTTAACAGCAGCTGAATGCAACAAACAATTCAGGAAAAAAGAAACATATATTCTATGAAGCAGAAGGAATGAAGGAAAAAGACCACAAATAATATATACGATTTATCTCTATAAACTTGGCTAGGTGAACAGCATTTTTTCGGTGGCATTCCCACTTCTAGTATCTTCATTGACTCATTCCCTAACGCGGAAGCTGTTTCAAATTGAACATGAATTTCCTTGACAACTTCAGAAACAGTCCTGAAACCACCAGCTCCCCCTCCCCTCCCCTCTCCTCTCCCTTGAGCACACCCACATTGCCTCTCTGTCTTCCGACCTCCTTTCTTCACCCACAGCCGTCTTTTGACTTCTGGATCTCGATTCATACGTTATGTTCTCATTGCCATTTTGCCAGAGTTGCGTTGTTAGAGGTAGCGTCTGTCGAGGACTACCGTTGAATTTTGGCGCGGATGATATAACCCCAAGAGGTGGGTACGTGGGTGCGAGGGAACAACATTTATCCACCGAATATTGTGAAATTTGCCTCTTTCGGTTATCGGTCCTCAAGAATCAGTCCAGAAGTTAAAGTTCTGGCGATGCAACTACATGAGTACTGAGTTTCAGATTCAGGTGTCCTTGCTCTGTCAATAGAAGAGAAGCATCCGCGTGCATCCAGCTCTGGGTAACACTCGAAAAGGCTTCGGTGTACGATTTTATTTTATTTTTTCTGATTCTTATTGTTTTGTTTATAAAAGCAGCATTATATAGCTTCTTTGCTATAGTTTAGTGAACATGCCATCATGCTATTGATGCCCCCTTTGAGTTTAGAAAGCAGTTCCTCTCATATCTTCATCCTTTAAACTAGTTTATCTTGGAATTTCCATGATTAATCCCTATCTCATTATCATGTGGCATAAGCATCAGCTTCAAATAGGCTAGAATATGGAGGGAAATTAAAGGCTAAATTACATGATCTCAGGTTGTGAGCCATGAGTATTTCATTAGCATCGACTTTCCTTCCCCGTAAAGAGTGGGCGTAATTTGGCGAGCATACTACCATATCACCACATATATTTAGGAATCAATATTGCGGTTAGTGAGGTTATATTTTAGGCGTCATCATGCAAACTGGTGATATTTGAGTTCTCATTTACCAGGCTAATTTTATTTGTTTGACAGTCCACGTAGTATAAGGTTGCATGGCGGCAAGGATGAAGATACGGATGAGGGTTGGTTTGATTCGGCTCTTACTCATTCTTCTCACTGCTTCCGTCCCGCGTGCATGGTTTCAAAATTTTACTATTATCTTTTCCGGCGTGAAGTGGAGCGTCTAGTGTTGGCACATCCACCCCTATCAGCATCGGTGTAGGAGATGAGACTAGAAGCAGAGGACTTGTACAGATGAAAGCCAAAATCAAGAGTACCTTGCACGTGTCGCAGAATACGTTTGAGGGCACGCATATGATCATCTTTGGGCTCATGCATATATAAGCAAATTTATTCTACGGCATAGGATATATCTAGTCTTGTGAAGGTGAGATATTAAAACGTGCCTGCTAAACTGCGATAATGAGAGGTGTCCGCATATGGAGAACTCAAGGAAGCGCTAAGCTTAGGCTTAGTATCAACGAGTGTGGGAGTAGGTTTACAAGATGCTATGCTTACTCATTCAAGAATCACTTTTGCATATTTTCTCTGACAAATAAATAGACCACATGCATGTCTTGTAACTGCAACGCCCAAATAATAATTTAGAGGTCCCAAGTCTTTCGTAGAAAATTTAGGAGCAAGGAGAGACATAAGAGATTTATGAAGAGGGTTAGAAGAGGTACTTAATATGATATCATTAACATATAGCAAAATGTATACCATGGCATTTTCCTTGTAATAAATAAGGAATGATCAGACTTGATATGTGAGAAGCTAATAAAGGAAACAAAATCAGTAAACCATTTATATTAAGCAGGTGAAGCTGGTTTCAATCCATATAGTGATTTTTTCAAAAGACACACATAATCTGGATGAAGTGGATCCAAAAAACTCATAGGTTGATGCATATAAATGGTTTCGTAAATCTGACCATGCAAGAATGCATTCTTGATAGCTAGCTGATGAATGGGCTATAATTTATACAAAGCAAGACTAAGAACAAAGTGAATGGGTGTTAATTTCACCACTAGATTGAAATTTTCTTCACAATCCCCACCCACTTGGTAAGACCAACCATCACCTACAAGATGGGCTTGTGAGGCTGCTATATGAGAGACAACACCAATATCCGATTACCAATTTTCATTAGGAACATTAAGAGACATCTTGTGCATTATCGCTTCAACATCTATTGGAGCATAGGCTGAAGGAGGTGCATGGACATTGTATGCATGTTATGGACGTTGCCCTAGAATCACGTGCTGATGGACAAGAGGTCGATCCCATAGGTGGTTAGATATGGGCATGGAGGAACAACCCAAGTGTTTGGTCCCCCATGCAATCCAAGGAGGATAAGAGGCCCATGATGGTGGTTGCTACCACTAACGTTATTGATGGCAAAGCTATTGTTGTTGCTGCTCTCCACTTTTATCATTGTTGCTACCATTAGGGCTGTAAACGAGCCGAGCCAAGCTGAATACCCCTAGGCTTGGGTTCGGCTCGTTTAACTAAACGAATGAGCCGAGCTTACGAGCCAAAGCCAAAAAATAAACCGAGCCAGACTTTTTCGAGCTTGAGCTCGGCTCGTTTAATTAAACGAACGAGCCGAATCGAACTTTTAACGAGTCAAGCCGAGCCGAATACCGAACTGGCTCAGCTCATTTACAGCCCTAGCTGCCATTGTGGCTTTTGCCAGAATTCTTGTCTTTATTGTTTCCATAGTTAATCTGACCATGACACTATCCAGAATGTTGTTGGGTATGCTAACCAAAACTAGGGCTTTTAGTGTTGTGATAGGAACTGCCATAGCTAATGAGTGTGGTGTCATCAATGATAGTGGCTGCTGCAACCCTCTTTACCTTGTAGGTTTCTTCACGTATAAGTCTTGAACGTGCCTCATAAAATGGAGGCAACGGATCACGTTGTTGAAGGATTGTAGCAACACCATCATAATTGTCATTGAGACCCGCAATTAATTGGAGAACTAACCTTTGTTTTGAAACGGGAACATCAAGGTTTGCTAGCTGACCAGGTATCATTTTAAATTCTTGAAAATAAGCTGAGAAATTAGGATGACCCATTTTGGCATCTTTGAACTTATTTTATAAATACAAGATACATTGGTTTTTGTTGTCATGGAAGATGCTTTCTAATCTCTCCCATGCTTGTTGAACAATAGCTTCCATTTCAATGATGATGTGCAAGAGATAGATCGAGATTGTGCTAGATTCATTAGAGGACAATTGCATCCAATCATGACCAAAGGAATTCATTGACATCATCAATTTTCTCCTTGTTCTTGTAGGTAGGTTTGGGCTTAGGAGGAATCATATGATCGAGGACTTTGTATACATGGCAATGGATCTTGAATAATTCCACCCATAGTGAGTACCAAACTTTTTCCATCTCATGAGTGACTCACTATGAGAAAAGTCTTTTATAGTAACAACACTTTGGCAACAACAACACTTTATTCTTGCGAAAAAAATATTTTGGTAACGATAATTTTATGACATTGTAAAAAGTTGTTGCCAAAACTAATTCATTTATATGGTTATTAATAGGAAATATTTTTACAAATGTCGTTGTAATATATATGATAGTTTATTTGCATAGACATTTATATGTTGCAATATACAAAATATTTTTGCAATGACTTGTTTTGTTGCAAAATGTTGATTGCATATATTACAATGACTATACTTTTTAAAAATATTTAGATTATTTTAACATAATGACATTTATATGTTTTGCAAATGTTTTGCAACGGCATTTAGCATTGCAATATATGTGATGGTTTATTTGCAACATCATTTATATGTTGCAATATACAAAATATTTTTACAATGACTTTTTTTTGTTGCAAAATGTTGGTTGAATTTATTGGAATGACTATACTTAATGAAAATATTTAAATTATTTTAACGTGATAAAATTTATATATTTTGCAACAACATTTGTCATTGTAATATATGCGGCGGTTTATTTGCTACGACATTTATATGTTGCAATATATAAAACGTTTTCTCAATGACTTTTTTTTGTTGCTAAATATTGATTAAGTTTATTGCAATGACTATATTTATTGCAAATATTTACATTGTTTTAACATAATGACAAGTTGTTGCAAAATGAATTTATCAACAATTTTATTGCAACGTTTATACTTAGTTGTCACTACGTTCTCCAATTCCCAATCTTGCCTTCATTGTGTTAGCCTCGTCTTATTATATCGATTGGACATGCCAATTTGCATTGACATCCATAAGCACACTCAAAGCCCTAATTACCAAGTAGAATTCCAGTAATGACTTTATTTTTGCAATTATGTATTTTTTGCAATGATAAAGTAGAGTACCCCTAAATTGAATTGAGTATTATAAGGATTGATATAACTACTTATATCAACATAGTATATCATCTTTTTGGTGATTTCGTCCTAATAACTCTACAGTTAAGCATGCTTGTCGTAGAGTAATTTTTAGGATGGATGACCACTGATGCACAGAAATGGCACTTCGGTGTCGTCCTCCTTTCGAAAAATTTTTGGTGTCGAAATTTATATTAAAATTATTTAATTAATTTTTTATTTAAAAAATTATTAATGATTAAAATTAACTAATATAGGTAATAATTTTAGAAAATCCGATATATATATTGTTTATGTTTTCTATCGTCTATATTTCCTAAATTTTTAAGAAATGATGTTTTCACATTTCTTCCTATTCCCGATTCCCTGTCCATGTACAATACTATGGGTGACCATATTGAAAAGTTTCATAAAAGATTTGTGTTAACCTGTGGGGCTAACCGATCAATGAAAAAGCACTCCACAATAGCCCTCGCAACTTTTGTGGGCCTAGGTGGCTACCAAGTGGCCCTGCGTAGCTTTTTTAACTTAGGATGTTAGAAATTTATGGATCCCAGATGCTATTAAGTGGCCCCTATGTGGTCGTATTGACTCCGAGTATTTTTAAATCTTTTGTTCCTAAAGTATATTCAATTTTTTACAACGAGATAAGTCGTTGCAATTAATGTATTTTTATAATAACAAATAATGTTGCTGTAATATTTTTTTTTTTTTGCAACAACTTTTGTTAATAGCTTTAGCAATGACATCATTTGTTGCCAAACTACAACTAATATTTTTTCAATGACAAAAGTTATTACTAATTATAGGTTTTTGTAACGACATAAATTATTGTCGAAGGATGATCAATATTTTATAACTATAAAAGTCGTTGTAATATATAAACACATGTAGTTAGGTGAGGTGATATACTGCAACGACATTTATTTAGCAATGACAATTTATGTTGCATTTAATTACCTTTTTGTAACGACCACTGTTATTACTTTTTTTTTTTGCAATGTTATGATACGCAACGACCCCGCAATAAAAAAAAATATCATTGCGATATATATTTTTGGCAATGACTTTCTATCTTTAGCAATAAAAAACATTGTTTTTAGAAATGAGGTTTTTTGTTGTGATTGGATTGAAATTCTCGATGTTGTTAACAGCAAGAGCGGGATGAAATTTCATTTGTTCAACCGTTGAAGAGAAAAAAGAGGGAGAAGGTTGAGGGTTTGGCATGTTTTGGGGAAGATAAGGCCTAATACCATGAAGGATGTTGTTTTCTCTATCTTTCTTATTAATTTGCAACGTTAATTATATAGCATACAGGTCCATGGATCAAGGATACGATTAGAGAACTGAATTGGCTGATTAAAGAGAATGTTTACTAACCAAATATACAGATATTATAAAATATTACAAAATATTGCCATATTCTATCTCACACATTACGCTGACCGTATATTGTCAACTGTCTACAGGAGAACAATTGAGAGAAGGAATCTATGTATAGGAATGGAGGACGGATTCTACATCTTCCACCATCTCACCTTTTTCATATGAGGAAAAAATAGATTTGAAGGCTAGCTAAGCTGAAAAAAATTTGGTTCAATTCAACTTAATTTTAGCTTAAACTTATAAACTTAATTTATTTGATTTATTTTATTTATTTAGTTAAATAAATAAAATAAAATTTAAAAAATATAACGATGAACTTGGCTCATTTACTCTCCTCATTACATGTTGGTTTAATTAGGTGTGAATCAACACCACGAGAAACCTAGCTGAAGTCGTCTTGTATAAATAATGTGGGGCCCAGCTGTCCCTCCCAAGACAAAGACAGGCAAGTTCTAGAGGAGTTCGTAACTCTGAAGAATCGTTCTAGAGAAGAATATGGATTGTTTGAATGAACCATGGGCCAACAAACTATGGATTGTTTGGTTTCTGAGACGGCTTAACTGAATGAAAAAACTGTGAGAAATATAACTGCTTTTCCTCCGTTATAAATACCCTGCTGCTGCCGAAAGGGACAGAACCGTTCGTATGTTTTTCGTCATTATCATTCTGGAGGACGGGCAAAAAAAAAAAAGGAAAAGAAAAGGTAGGAGTTCGTTGACAGAGTTACTGTGTAGGAATAGTGCTGGCGACCTTATTTTCAGTGGCATGCCTGTGAGTGGTCATTGCTTCAGTTTCGGACAACTTGATATCAGACAGACAGGCTACATTACCAGCATCTGGCTTTGTAAGGTTAAGACAGTAACCTTCAGAACCTAATGCAGGTTTTTGATGTTTTTTTATTTTTTATTTTTATGATTGGTTGGGGAGAGGAGGGGAGGAGCCAAGTGCCGATTGCTTGTATTATGACTATACTGTCCTTTTCACTTGATATGATCGATTGGGAAGGTGAGGTATGGAACACCATGCCAACAGTAACGGAATTTTCTTGACAAAAGAGCGCGTCTTCTTTCCATCTTTCCCTGCTATATCCGGTGCTATAAAGAAACCACAGATGAGATCCTGAAACTTGGAACAAAATGTGTGCATTCAAGGGAGGAAAAGGAAGACGACGGAGTCCGGCGCTTACTGAACGGAGGAGCTTTTCGACGTGATTCGCGTCTGCATCAGGAAACCGTGGCTGTGGTCTGAGGTGTCCTGCATTCCTAGTCCTAACATGGGGGTTTCCTGCTGGAAAACTGTAGCTTCTGAAATGTATTCAAACCTCTTTACGCGTGATGAATAATGCGGGTTCTAACCGTGCAACGAGAGAACACTATAACCTTTGAAGTTTCGAAGGCTTCAAAAATTAGTGAGAGCCAGAGGGATTATGTTTGCATGATGATGTGCCCTTATTTTAGAATTTGTAAACCATTCCATTTATTGTTATATATATATATCAATGGCAAAGAGGTCAGGTCTCTGCTGCGGACATGTCTCTTGGACCAAACTTGATCAGATGGAGATTGCCTCGGGAATCTGGGGCATTATAAGCACTGGATTCACTTCCATAAGTGAAGTCATGCATACATGAAGGAATTTATCTCAAATCTCTCTCTCTCTCTCTCAACGTAGACCACGTTCAATTGCCTAACTAAGGAGGAAGGACTATAGGATCTACCTATTAGCTGCCCGCCACAACAGCTCGCCGTCGAGTCACGTGATGGACCTACGGTAGTGTTGAGAATTTGGTCGATGAATCTCAAATTCACCGTGACGGTAAATAATAACAAGCATGTTTCAGGAGCTTCTCGGCACGGCTGTCCGTTCCCTGCCGATACAGGCATAAATTTCTTCCTGCAGGTTGCGTTTGGGTAAGGTTTTGGGCCTTTTGGCTATGAGAGCAACGAATTAAAAGCCGGTAAACTTCTACTACGTAGTCTACGTTCACGCGCGGATTATATATTATAGAAGGCTCATCGCTCTCCGTCGCTATTGTTTGCATACGTCGTATTATCAAACGTATACAGCATTAAAAAAAACAAAAATAAAATGACGCGATTGGCAAGGGGAAAAAAAAAGAAACCTAAAACTCGATACCATCATTATCAAGGGGAAATGATTATGATTAACGCAACATCATTTTGCCTGTATAACTGTATCGGACAGATAGTGATAATCTAGTAGTGGACATTGCTAGGTGAGATGAGATTACGGCCGTAAATAATTCAAAGCCAGCCTAATAATATCGGAATTGAATTTGGATTTGGACTCAACGTATATAAAAATATGGTAGAAATGAAGTTAGAATAAAATTTTATAAAAAAATATTATTATAGATTTTTGGTAACTCTACATCTCTAGTAGTTAATATTGTTAGGTAAGGTTAAATTAAGACCGTAAATAATTTAAATCAAGGCGAATCACTTCAAAATTGAATTTAAATTTAAATTTAGATTCACATGTTATTATAAGCATACAACATAAAAAAAATGACGGATTGGTAAGGTGGGAAAAAAAAAGGAACCTAAAACTTGATGACATCATTATCAAGGAGAAATGATTCTAAGGAAGGCAACATCATTTTGCCTACATAACTGTATCAGTATCAGACAGACAGTGATAAACTATTAGTTGCCAGGTGGGATTACGTTTTCCTTTTCTCCCTTTTTTTTCTTTATAATATTTTTCTGTGGCTGTCATTTTATCATCAACGACGAATGGGACGACGGTCAACCCGCATGTCAAAATCATTAGGGTTTACGGTTTACCTAGTGATGTATCTATCCCGTATGTACTCATTAGCTTTTCGTGCTTGGGGTCCTCTGGGCTGTACGCCTATTTTTACCCCTATACATTTGTGTGGTTTTTATTCAACTTTGAGACGTCTTCGGAATGTCGTATCTTACCCGCGCTAAACTCGACCTGAAAATATCGGAAGTAAACTTCATAAGGAAGGAAAAAAAAAAAAAAAGAAAAATGTCCCTCCCAAAGGCACCCCTATAAAGTTCCCAAACCTTAACCCTAAGAAAAAAAAGCCGCGGACGACGGACTAGACATGCGAGTGCCGGGATTTGAATGACCGGCCACATGCGCAAAAGGCAGGAAGTGTGCAGGGGTTGGCAGTTGGTACCACTTCCGCTGTTCCACTAGGGGGCTCCTGGCCGGTGGCAGTAGGCTTGTATCCGACTAGTGTATACACATTCATTCACTACAAGACCATCATCATTGGACGTCAACATTTTACGAAACTATGGAACTCACGATGAAAATTTGAATGGCCGGTAGTGGAAGAAGACAGGACAGCGAAGGGTGTCTCAATTCTCATTAATTTTGTTGCCCATAACTCCCATCTTTTTTTATAAGAAGATGACAAGATAGCGAAGGATATTTCAATTCTCATTGATATTGTTGTCCGTCGCTCCATCTCATTATACCTCCCATGCCTAGCCCAAAAAAAAATATCTAAAATTTAATTCAAATTTAAAAAATTATAATCAAAAGTATTCGATCGTAACCGAAATGAATATCCAATTTAAATTTTTAACGGATTATTCGATCCGTATCCGATTTAGATGTCTAATTATGTACATCCCCAACTCCTACCTGCCACATATTGATTCTGCTCCATCCAACCATACCCTTTGTTATGTTATCCTATGTTATCCGTCACCCCAAAAAAAAAAACATTAAAAGGAGGCGGGTGTGGATGATGGAAAGTTAGGTAGGGTTAGGGGAGTTGCATCCATAACCTAGTACGGGGCGATTTAACTTCGATGGGCGTACTATGAGATGACGATTTTGAAGACTTAACATCCACATATAACTAACGCCTCCCTCTCATTAGCCGCGCACATAACCCAAGATACCGACGTTTTAGTACGAAGCATTGGCAGTTCAGAGCCGCTTGTTGATCGTCTACTAATAATTATGCTTAGTTGAATGCGCGAGAACATCGTTCGTGGCTTACCATTTCGGTGAGTGAGGTTTAGACGTCATCGAATTACATTGCTTTGCTATTAGAGTCGTATCTTCGTGTCACTATTTTCACCAAATTAGAGAATATTTTTACAATATATGCACACGTTATATATGTATCATAAAAATAATGATATTAATGTTATTATTCCTATTATGAAAAATTAGTAAATAATGTTTTCCCATTTTTTAACGGAAGAAAGGTAACGAATATATATTTTTAATTTTTTAAAAAAAAATTGTAAAAGGTTGTCTTATTTTTTCGAGCAAAATGCTCCCTTAATTACTTTTTCTCTAACGTCTACCGAAGGTAATTAATGTCTAACGAAGGATAAGAAGACGACCCATTACGTACGAAACGGATTGAAGCCCATACGTGGTTTGTTTTTTTGATTGGGTAAAAAGGACTTCAACTTTTTTTTTTCTTTTTTGTAAGATGATTTCGGATTCGAATCACGCTAAACTTATACGTATATTTTAGATCAGAAAGGGCAAAAGCGTGCTATTATCTTTTGGATGGATTGAATGTGATCCCGGTTGATCCAATGAGGAGGAGACGGGTCATCGGGCGATCATGTTGTGCAGGCAGGGACGTGGCCCGAACTGTTTCCAAATTATAACGGTTCGGGGACTCGCAGGCAAAGTAAGTTATTTATAAGCTTGAAAGAAAATGTACGTACGTATTGATTATAGAGGTAAAGAGAAAGAATTGGCGGGGAGAGGCTGGAGTTTTTTTACTAATCTATCTATGAAAACTTAATTTGCTTTAACCGACGTTTTTTATTTCTAAAATATTTGTGTATTTTCATTCTCATGCCTCTATTTTTCTAAAATATAAACGAATATATAATTTATAATTTTTTTTTGTTTCCATTTTTATATCCGTACAGTACAAGAACAGAGAGGCGGAGGCACTGGTGTTAGTGGTGGGGCTGGTGCAATGTCGGGGGTCTCCATCAACTACATCCTCAGACCCAGTCCAGCGGTACCGAGTGTCCACCACCGAGACACCACACCGCTCTCTCGACCACAGGATCATGTCAGGGTCAGAAGTAGGGAAAATTATAACCTACTTTGCTCGCTCGCATCTTCAGTCCTACTTGCTAGGACAGGAGAGTGAGTGACTCACTGACTTTTCTCGGGTCCTTTTCCCTGCTCGAAAAAGACTTGAAGGCTGGGGCTGGAGACAGGAGTGATTAAAAAAGGGTACACCCAGCGCATTTTCTTCTTTTTTTTTTCTTTTTTTTTTAAGAAAAAAAAAGACGAGGGAGGGAGGGAGGGGAGGGAGGGAGGGAGGAATTTTATATTTATTATTTTTAAAAAATAATAAATATATGTATATATACTATTAATTTATATATATTTTTTAGTTAACTTTTCTAGTATTTTTATATATTTTTTCAATAAATTTTAGGAATTTTATATAATTTTTAGTATTTATTGTTAAAAATACGTTAATCACACTAAATTTTTAGTCAATATAAAAGTACAAAAGTGATATTAATTTACAATATGAAAGTATCTAAATCAGATTGTTTGACATATATGATACCTGGTAAATATCTAATTGAATGTTAACATACCTAATAAAATATATCCTATTTTATTTGATTATAAATGTGCTTTTTTAGTTATCCTCTTTCTTGCCTTGATTGTTTTACTTTATTTAAAAGATATGGTAACCCGTAATAAGTTGAAAAATAAAATTTACTTTTGAATTGTTTACGATATTAATAACTAGTTTAAAATTATTACCGTTTATAATGTTTTATAACTATTTTAAAACTATTACGGTTAAGAAAGAAATCGAATTTAGTGACAATAACTTTGAATTAGGAAACAAGCTTGAGCTAGAAAGAAAATTTTAGCTTGCTGAGGAAATTATATCATAATGTAGACAATTATTTTTAGGTGACCGTTTGTGAGAGGAAGTAGCTAGGATAAATATTATTCCGATCATCTTGTTGTTGTTGAGATGACTTTGCTTCTTATTCTTTTTTGTCATATTGTTTCAGCAGTATTTTTCAAGGAAGAAGATGAGTAGAGAAACTCATTATCATTGTTTGATTTTCAAACTTATCCATGCTTCATAAAATCCTGTCCTTACTTAACCTACCACACTCACACCTCTCTCACTGACTCCATATGTGTCTTTCTTTTTTTCTTTAATATTATTTAAAAATAATAAAAAGGGGAAGGGGGAGGTAGATCGATGAAAAAAATGCATAATGAAACTATAAACCAAGACACCTAGATATCTCATTATGTATGTAAATGAAGAAACATACCTAGAACACGTAGTTTTTAAAATACTAAATCCTAATTAATATAAATTTTGAAAAAAATTTACCGTGTATACTATCCATGTGAGATTTTGTAGATTGAAAAATAATCACCTGCCCTCTTCTAATTAGAAATATCCCAAGTAACTCTAAAAAACATGCCCAACAAACCTACCAATGTCTCTCCACAGGGCAAATTTTTACTAAATTATAAACTCTTTAGATCAAAAATAGTAACTAAGGGCTCACATTGCTCCTCTAGTTTGCCACATTGTGTCTGTCAAAAACACAATCACTAATTCTCTAGTAGTAGTCTTCATGGATAAACTAGAAGAGGATATCCATTTTTATTATATTTAAATCACCATGGTTTTTCTGATCTTAGGATCACTGATGTATAGAAACAAATAAGAACAGACCATGAAAATTACTAGTTGGGTTTACTATTTACCTCTTTGTTTTGTTCCATAACTAAATGTACTTGGGTTCATTATTATCTTGTGATTGTGGAGTAGAACTTGATGAGATTGCTTATATGGTATTGATCTAGCAATATTAGAAAATAACATTATCACTAGGTGAGTTTCGTCATTCTATCCTACAATTAGAACCATTGTTTTCAAGCTTCTTCCAACCTTAGTGATGTTATGTGTGGTAGACTTTGCTCCACAAGTTGAGTGGATTTTCATCTACATGACATTAGATCAATTCTTTTTGCTTCTTTCATGTTATTGACAAAATAAGGATAAACAAGGCAACCTTAATGAGTGTTAATAAGCAACAAATTTACCTTCTATTTAGGATGATTTCAATAGATGACCAACCATTTTTTTTTCCGACATTAATCCCAAGCAAGCATGCATGTTCTAAATCTCTAAGATTTCTACTGCTTGTAAAGTATTTTTTTCTTCAACCTTTCCTTTCATTTCCATTATAGTTTCTTGCATTGCATCTTTATAGCTCTTTCAACATGCTCTACCTGTATTAGCATGGCCATATTATAACCTAACATATGAACAACTTCATATTACAATCCAACATATGAACAACTTCATAATACAATTACTTAAATCAATAGAAACTACCTTGATATTTTTATATAGAAGATCAAGTACATCTTCAAACATGTCCTTCTATTTTGGGACATTAAGGGGACATGTTTCTTTTACCTAATCAAAGCATTCACCAATAAACTGTAATGCTCTTTCCCCCATGTCAAAATAGAACTCTATAGAAATATCAACCTTAATTTGTGGTGCTTTTATGCACTGCAACTTATTCTATTTAGTATTTCTAATTAGAATAAGGCTTCTTATAATAATGAAAAGAAGAATTTTACTAAAAATGATGATGATTCTAAACATAATTCATACCATCTCTCTTTTCCTCTGATTTTGTGGTCGTTGGGAGGGAGAAAAGGATCCATTTGGATTTATATAGGGTGACAAAGCTTGACCCTCTTGACTCAAATATTTGTCCATATATATGAGAAGACATGGAATTACTCTAGCAAAAAATATACATATAACATCAAAATCCAAAAAAAGGACATCCAGGATTACTTTAGCAGGTGTAGTTTATATAAACAGACAACCCTACTCCCATGTAACTACATTTACCTTATAGATTATGGTGAAACGTGTTAAGATAGGAGCAAAAGAGTAGATATAAACATAATTCAACAAGTAGTTATATATCATCATTAAAAAGCATCAATGTATGATAAACGCCTAAAATTAACCATCAAACAAAAAGATAACCAAATATTCCAATGTCAGTAACTATTTGACTATAACTTATATATACTAGCAAGTGCATATTCATCGTTGTCATCTTGCTCACTTTCCTCTTCTTCTATAATATCAACATCCTTATTTGCATTCATGATTTATAGAGGGGCATTACTTTTTGGTAAAGAAACATCATTAATTATATCATCTTCAACAGTGTTAAGTACTCCATCATTTACGCTGATATCTCCATACTCATCATCACTAGACTCATCCTCGATAATAGAAAATTTATAAAAGCTATTGGGGATTGTATTTATCACAATTCTCCAATTGCCTTTGCGTAATAAGCCTACTTTATTTGATATGTCAATATAAAGGGCTTATTAGTTGTTAGATGTTTTTTTTATGTTAAATGATATTGGGAATTTAGAGGTGTTAAATGTTTGGTTCGACCGAAAATTTAGATTAGACTAATTTTTTGATATTTGATCCATATTTAAGTCTTACAGTAAAAAAAAAATCCTTAATTGGTTTTGGACCAAACTAAAATTTTATTAATATTTTATCTAAAAAATATATATTTATTGTAAATATTCTATTTATAAGTTGTAGATGTACAATCTATGAATATATATATATATTGTATTAAATCATAGGTTTAATACTCTTATTAGTACCGTAACTTGTTATAGCTTCTTCATTATGATTCTACCCTCAACTTTATGTATCTACCACCTCATTTCATATTCTCTAACTCTTTTTCATGATGGATATAATAATTATGGGTAATATATATATGGGATATTGTGAGTTATAATGAAAGAAGAAAACCATAAATATGAATGTAAATAAGAAGTCACATTTTTTCTTCCTATTTATATTGTTCTATATTTTTCTTTGAATTTATCAATATTAGAATACGTTATTAGCACAATTATACTCTAGATTATATATGTGTGTGTGCTTATGTGTTGATTTTGTTCGGGATATTGGCAAATAACCATAAAGTTGATGTCAAGTTTGATCGGTGCTTGATAAAAGGGAATATTCTATATTTATTATTCATCATATTATATGAATATGATTATTATGTGTCATATAAGACTAATCTATCCTTTTTATTTCTTGTGTGATATCTCAATTTTTGTAGGCATATGAAAAGTCACATATGCGACATGTCTTATAATCAAGTAAATTTTAAGAACATTGATGCTTAATTTAAATTGATTAAGAGTTTTAAGGGGATATGGTATGATCCTAAAATTGGCTTAGGATAAGAAAATTTATTTGTATCTTCCCTTTTCTTTATTCTTATACTAATTGATATTCTTATTGGTTTTAATTGTATATATTAGGAATACGTAATTTAATTTGATTGTATGTATGATGATGTCCCTTTCAATTATGAAATAGAGGGTAGAGATTAATAATGGTAGAATGTTAAAAGTCTTCCGTTCAAAAAACATAAATTGGATCTGACATGATCAATTGAAAGATTAAAAGTGATGGATTGGCAGCCACACCACCCATCACATACTCTCCCTCTCGCACACTTTTCTTTCTCTTTTGGAAGTCATTGTTACATGTAGGCCATTCTACACCTTCTCTGTTAACTTACCTACCTCTATCACCACTTGATTGCACTCCACGTCCCTTATCCTCATCATTTGCCTTCTTACACTTTGGTTTTCAGCACTCAACCAAGGCAAACTCTTTCCTTCACCCCCCTTGATATGTAGACCCTCAACCTTTGCAGGCTTCATTTTTTTATTCATTTTATCCCTTTCCTTTTTCACTTTTTTTCTTTCCTCCCTTTCCCCTGGGTCAATTTGCTAAGTGTTGTGCATCGATATAACCAGAGTGTTTTAATGCCTCTAGGTCGGATAGTTGAGAGGGTATCATGATATATTGTACTCCAAGATAACATATATAATTTTACATCTCTAGTTATTATTGTATAGTAATTAAAAATGGAAGTAAGTGTCATATAACAATTTAACAAAGATTGTCGTGGTTGTGGGTTAGTTGTTGCTTCTCTACACTACTTGATTTGATGGATTTGTTCTATAATTACCCCAATGTCCTACCTTTGATATTGTAATTGATTTGGATTTGTTGATTCCGTAACTACATCTGCTAATTGATTTGGATTTTTTGTTTTGATAATTGCCGCAATGCCCCTACCTTTGCCATTTTTTAATTATTGATTTGGCATTTTTCTTGACACCCTACCTTGGTATATGAAATTTATTTGATTAGTAAATTATGTTCATGAATTTTGATATGGATATTATATACCTTGAGATGATGTGAAGTGGTTAAATATGATACCCTACTAAAAATGAGAATTTGAGGTTGTATACATTATCCCATGATTATTTTACATTGTTGTGTTATGTACTTTGTGCTTGAGCATGTATTTCGGATTATTGTGTGATTATGTGTAATTTGAGTATGTTACCTCTTATAAGGTATTATGATTTACTCAGTACTAATACTACTACTTTATAGATGACTATGAGAATGACATGGAGTGACGCAAAGTGTATAAGAGCGGAAATGATAAATGAAGTCTTTGGGAAGATGTTCGATTTTGAAATGGGCTTATGGGTGTAAGAGTTAGGGTAAATCGGTATTGTACCTTCAAGTGTTGTGTTTTTTTTTTGTGATCTAATTTTCTTTAGATTCTTATGCCCCATTTTGTATTTTAATTTTTTTTTATTGTATGGAGAATAGTTATTCGTAACCTTTATTTATGTGATTTTCTTTTATTTCTACTACTTTATTTTAGGTATAGCTTATTTTAAGCCTTAGCAATTTTTATAAGAAAGGTACGTGAACCAGACTTATGTTAAGTGTGGTGGTAATATCCATTATTTTTGTAATCTAAGTTTTAGTAAAATAAAATTTTTAAGTAGTTAATTTGGGGTGTTATAATTGACCCGCCTGTTTTCACCATGTCTACTTACTACTTATTGATATTTCTTTAAGGCTTATATTTTGACTTTCCCATTAATTTGTGACATTAAATCATGATCATGACCATGCTTAATCAGAATTAAATGAAAATTAAAATGATAAATATTATGGTATGTCTTGGATGAAATGTCTTGTGAATGGTTTTATCACTTGGAAACACTGTGGTGATTATTAATGGAACTGACTTGTAATTTGTGACATCACTTAACAATTATTAATAATGAAAATTAAGATTTTGTTCAATTAGTGATGGGTAGGGCTGTAAACGAGCCGAGCCGAACCGAATACCCCAAGGCTTGGGTTTGGCTCGTTTAACTAAACGAGTCTAAAATGATGTTTGAGCTCGGCTCGTTTAACTAAACAAACGAGCTGAACTGAGCTTTTAAACGAGCCGAGCCCGAGCCTCACTTTTAGGCTAGTTTAACTAAACGAATGAGCCGAGCAGAGCCGAATATCGAACTGGCTCAGCTCATTTACAGCCCTAGTGGTGGGGTCACCTTGTGGTTTTATCTTTTTACTCAGCACACATTTCCTTCTCCGTGAGGTTGTGGTCGGTAGGGGGTATGCATATATTTTTGAAGTATAGGATAATACTGCAGTAGACCGACATGACATCGGTGTTTAGGTAAGGTGGGTGAGGCATCCCAATACCATCCTCCTAGCTCTTTGTATGTCCATTAGCTAGGTGGGTGTAGTATCCTATTTTTTTATAGCCCCCGCAATAAATGCATTCAAGGTGTGGTAGATGATTTTATCCTTGTACAAGGCCCCTCGATGTCTTCTAACCATGTATAATGGGTGTGGTATCCTAAATTTTGTGACAACCTTTGTGACAAATGCCTTCAAAGTGCAGTGGGTGTGGTATCCCCGAAGAAAAGCTCCATCGATATATTCTTACTACGTGTAGTGGGCGTAGTATCCTATTGTTTGTGCTATGTGACCATGAATTTTGTTTATGCTACATAATTGGGTGTAAATGAACCAAACGTTTTAATAATTGGACAGTATGTGGCCATTAAGTGGTTATTGTTTATTTTGCGTAAGCTTAATGAATGGTATGTATTATTATCTCTTCTATGATTCTTATGCGAACATGCTTTATTGTACGATAATCACGAGTCAGCGATTATAATTCCTACATATGTTTTTTTTCATGCTATTATGTAATCTAAACGTGCATCATGAGCCGTTACTATATCTTAGGTAGTTTATTTTATCAATACCTTATCGTACCAATATTATATTTATTTGGTTACTATGATGAGCCGCCTTCTATTCTAATGAGCATATGATTATTTGTAAGGCTATAATTCTCGACTAGAGTATGCTGAGATTGATGGCATTGACTAGTAGCTAACCATTTCTTGGGGATTGAGATTTAAATTATGTTTAGTTAAGAGTTATGCTAACCAATTCAGATTTATTTTCCCATGATGTTGGGGTGTTTTTGTTCTTTTTTGGTTATTTCAACTATTGAATTTTGTTCTTGTAGTTGAATTTTGTAAATCTATCTCTCATCTATATTATTTTCATCCCTATTATTATTCTTAGTGCTCTTGCTAATGCATGCATTATTTTGTTGTCATTCCGTTTTTCCTTGTATCAACTGATTGAATAATATATTATGTGATGATTACACTTTTTTTTATGGTTGATATGGCAGTAATATTTTATAATTATTTCTTTAATACATTTTCATATTATTTTCAAAATAAAAAAAATTTATTCATAATATAGGACCGTTATACCTTAACTCTATAATTAGTAGCGAAACAACACCAATATGTGACACAAGACCATGTGCCCACACACCATGCCCATCATGTAAAAAGACCACCCACACTTGGCGTTTCTAGTCTACCAGATACATAACCATCAACATTGAGTTTTATCCACCCTAACGATGACAGCTGTCACACGCAAATCAATCTGGCACGCGTTTTTTAAAGTTTCGGATATCTAACGCTTTGGGTCAAGTTTAATATTTGAAAATTTCAATTAAATCGATGATATGAAATGCCAAATAAAAATATATATCTTTGATGAATAATAAACTAAACTGATTTAAACCAATATAATCTAAAAAGCAAATAAAAATAATAATACCATATGATAATAATTTAATCTGAATTTTAAATTATGTTATATCCAACTAATAATTTTAAATCTCTAATAATAATGATTTTTTTATAAAAAATAACAACATAAAATATTAAAAATTTAACAATAAAAAGAATCGTTATTAAAATTTTAACAATACATGAAGATATACAATAATCGTTATAAATTATCTTTCTCTATCAAATTCCCTACTATTTATTATCACGCTTTATATTACATCATTAGTCAAACTAAATTATGTCCTCTAATTTCATTATAGGAAAAAATAGTCCAATTATTAATTATAATGTATATATACACATTAATTTAAACAATATAATATCTGAATTATTTTTATCAATTGTATTAATTACTTTATATAAAAAATATATATGATATTATTTATCTAATTTTAAAAAACAGAGAAGGCTCATTAAATATTAGATTGAAATTCTTCCGTTAATGAGTTGAAATTGCTATAACATCATCCTCGATTTTATTTTTTTTCCCCTCGTACCCCATATCGATTGGGATATATCATGGTCCATCATGATGCAGCAATGGGAATTGCGGATGAGCTGTAATGCTATAGACTGTGCCCCAACAGAAACATAACCTGCTTCAATCACACGGGACGAGATGGGGTGGCCGGGTGGGGTCTTAAGGTTAAGGGGAGCATCTTTTCACATCTTGCATTGCGGTGCTGCCACGCCCCCTGTAGCCGCTCTTTTTTAATTGCTTTTCCCTGTTCCTTTCTTTATTTTGCAAGCTTCAGATTCCATATCAGAGATCCAATAATTCGAGGACCAACGAAATAATTAAAGAGGAAAGAAATACGGTAAATGCAGACTTGCGGAGATCTCTAACCCAAACGGGCTAGCTAGCCCACCCAACAATTACTTAGGAGCTAGGAGGATGGCTCGCTGGCACTGGCAGTAGTATTATGGCTACGGATGGCTGAAATTGAAATTTATAAATAAATAAAATTGGAGAAAAAAAAACGTAATTATTGGGGCTTCCGTTTCTTTTCTCCTTATCTATTTCCCAGTTGCTCCAGCTCCTCCTCCTTTGGAGCTCGCGCCCATCACGAGCGCCTTCCTTCCTTCCTCTCTCTTTCAGCTCCTCTCCCCCCCCCTCTCACAAGTATCTCTCTTCCTCTCACCTCCTATCTGTTCTCATTTTATCTCTGCAACAGAAATTCATGTAAACTCTGCAGAAAACCATTTCTGATATTTAACTAAAAGCAACAAGTAAGCCAAACCATTTCGTCCGTACTCTCCGGCGTCCTCAATCAAAAATCCCCAAATTTACACCACCCCTCCCCTCTGTGTAGTTAGCAACTCTTCCCCTCCCTCTGCTTAGCTTGTTTTGATTTTGACCCTTCTCTTGTTTTCTTCCATTTTGTGCTTCTGAAACTAGGAATACAGGTACACAGGTCAGATCCGAATCTCTATTATCCCTACCAATACGAAAAGATGAAGAGAGATCATCAGGAAATGGCCCACCACCCGCACCGCTCCATATCGCCCTCGGCGGCCGATGCCGTCGCCGGCGAGGGTATCTCTTCTAAGGGTAAGATTTGGGAAGCCGGCGATGGCGGCATGGATGAGCTACTTGCTGTTCTTGGTTACAAAGTCAAATCCTCAGACATGGCTGATGTTGCTTACAAACTGGAACAGCTTGAGATGGCTATGGGCACCGTCCAAGAAGATGGTATCTCTCATCTCTCTTGTGATACGGTTCATTATAATCCTTCTGATATCTCTGGCTGGTTGGAGAATATGCTGTCTGAGATCAATCCTTTACCTCCTCCTCATCAACAGCCAACTCTGGATTCTGGAGCCGCGAGTTCCATTTCCTCTATCCATAGCCCGTCTGTCGTAGATCCCTTTTTGGTTCAAGCACAACATCAATCTACTAATTCCTTCATCCCCTCCTGCTCTTCTTCCTCTTCCTCCTCCTCCAGACACCCCCCGCCGCCCCCACCAACAATCTACGAGGATAATTCGGAGTATGATCTCCGTGCTATTCCTGGAATCGCAGCCTACAGATCCACAGATCCCGAGCCCGATTTTCAGCGACAGTCCACCACCACCACCACCATCAACGGCTATAAGAGGCTGAAGCCGGAACCGTTGACTTCGCCTGTACTCGGATCCGTGCCTCAGCCTCCTTCTCCAGCTTCAGCCGAACAAGCTCCTCGTCTGGTCCTCGTCGACTCACAGGAGACCGGTGTCCGTCTAGTCCACACGCTCATGGCCTGCGCGGATGCTGTCCAGAACGAAAACCTAAAGTTAGCGGACAAACTGGTGAAACAGATCGGGCTCCTCGCCGTATCTCAGACCGGCGCTATGCGTAAAGTCGCTACTTACTTCGCCGAAGCGCTCGCTCGTCGAATCTACAAGATCTACCCTCAGCAATCATCAATCGAGTCGTCCTACGCCGACATGCTTCAGATGCACTTCTACGAAACGTGCCCTTACCTTAAATTCGCCCACTTCACCGCCAACCAAGCCATCCTCGAAGCCTTTGCGGGCTCGTCCAAGGTTCACGTCATTGACTTCAGCATGAACCAGGGTATGCAGTGGCCGGCTCTTATGCAAGCCCTAGCTACCCGTTCGGTCGGACCGACTTCGTTCCGACTCACCGGGATTGGCCCTCCGCAGCCGGATAACACCGATGCGTTACAGCAGGTAGGATGGAAGCTGGCGAAAATGGCCGAGGTACTCGGGGTCGAGTTTCACTACCAAGGTTTCGTATGCGACAGCCTAGCAGATCTAGAACCTTCGATGCTGGATATCAAGCCCAGCGAGTACGAAACATTAGCGGTGAACTCGGTATTCGAGTTTCACCGTCTGTTAGCCCGTGGCGGGGCGATCGAGAAGGTGCTGAATACGGTCAAAGCGATGAAGCCTAAGATCGTTACGATAGTGGAACAAGAAGCGAACCATAACGGGCCGGTATTCCTGGAGCGATTCAACGAGGCGTTGCACTATTACTCGACGTTGTTCGACTCGTTAGAAGGATGCATACAACGGCAGCCGCAGCAGGACGTGGTGATGACGGAGTTGTATCTAGGGAGACAGATATGCAACGTGGTGGCGTGCGAAGGGGCGGAGAGGGTGGAGAGGCACGAGACGTTAGTACAGTGGAGAGGGAGGATTGAATCGGCTGGGTTTGAGCCGGTTCATTTAGGGTCGAACGCGTATAAACAGGCGAGCATACTGTTGGGGTATTATGCCGGCGGAGAGGGGTACGGGGTGGAGGAAAGGGAAGGGTGCTTGATGCTGGGATGGCATACGAGGCCGTTGATTGCGACGTCGGCGTGGCGGATAGCGGAGAGGAGGGGGGAGGGGGAGAGGGAGAGGGAGAGAGAGAGAAATAGTGGGGGTTGAAAATGATGGTACTGGGTGGAGAGGTGGCAAATCAATCAAATCAGAATTGAGTAATCAGGGAGGAGACGGGCCGTTGTAAATGCGGAAGAAACTGTGCGGTGGCAGACACTGACGGTGGTGGATTTTTTTTGCTTTCTTTTTTAATTTTTCTACTGTTTAATTCCCCCCCCCCCCTTCTTCTTGGCCTCCACCTTTCATTTCTCTCTTTAATCCCCCTTGGCCTTTGGTTGTTTCTTCTCTTTTTGTGCAGTTGGTTCCGAGTTGAGTTGAGTTTAGAAGGATGAGTTGGAAGGGAGGAGTGTTGATTATTCCTGCCTTTTTTCTTTCTAAAAAATGGTTATGGAAGGGCAGTAAGAAAGAAACCAGTTTTAGAGGAGTAAGGAAAAAATGTGTATCTAATCTTAAGTTGTAATGTTGTTGCAACTTGTTTAATAAAAAAAAAAAATCCGATCTTCCGAGCGTGTCCTGATGATTACTAAAACTAAGATGGCAATTAATTTGACGGAGTTGACCGTCGTGGATTTTCTGACTCGCCAAAGGAAAATGGCCATTAATTCCGTTCCATCGGAATTAAGTTTTCGCTAGCTGTAAGAGTTGGGTTAATCTTATCGTAAACATACAGTATCGCTAAAACGCCGTGGTTGGGGGTAGCTGTTGTATTTGACGGTCGTTTTTTTTTTCCTCTTCAAATAAAGTAAACTGATTTATAATATATAAATATATTTAAACTATAATTGAAAAGTAGTAGTTAGCAGCAGTCGAGAAGTTTAGTAGTAGGTGGGATATCAATTAAAGTAATCTTTATGTCATTAGTTTGGAACCTTGGGATGTGCTAAAATGTATTTAAGGATTGTGATTTGTAGGTCCCTCCGTCGAATTTCGGACGCGATTATAATAATAATAATACCTCCTCCGCTTTCTATCGTGAACGAAGTAAAATAAAAGATTGCGATTGCGGAGCCGGTTTTGTTCTCTGCTGGCCAACCAATATTTACCCTTTTGCTGGGTGAACGTTGCGTGTCTGGATTAGGATTTGGACGGACTTTTGAAAATCGAATTTAATCCGATGTTGGTAGATTTTATTTTTTTTTATTTTTTTGTTTTAACTGATAATGATATTTGGTAAGTTATTTGATCTAAAATGATGTTTATTAATAATTTTAGATGTTCTATAGTCAACAAATAATGACGGGTGGGTGGATTAAATATTTAAGAAAAAGTACTTGGGTCTATATGTACAGTAATAATATGGCAGGTAAAAAAGTTCGGAAGATAATATCTAAAACAGATAGCCCGTCTCAACTACTAATATAAATCATGAGATGTCTATCGAACATATACCGATAAAGATGGGCGGCATACGTTGTTATATATATATATATATATATATTTCATAGGAAGTTTATGAGGTATATATCAAATATCATATATGTGTTAATATTACTATAAGAATGTAAAAATTCTGAGAGCATAGGGATTTGATTTCAAAACCTCTGATATTTAAAATTCTAATCGCAATCGTATTTTTTAAAATCAAGCGTGATGTTATCAACTCTCTATCATTACTGGCATATTAGTTTATTAATCACACATATATTTTAGATCATCGGACAAGTGATGTATATATTAGGCTCAGCAAGTATAAAATATATAAAGACTTAAAACCACATGCCGAGCTTCCAAGTTTTTAACAAGTTCTTAGAATCGGTTAATTGATTTTTATTTGTATAACTAATTCTTAACCGATTATTACTTGTTTCGAGATGTTGAAAGATATTTTTATAGAACGGTGTTGGTGATATGATCTATTTACGTGACGAACCAACTATTTCAACCCAAGTTTTAAAACTACGGATTATGACCTCATCGGTGGACAAACCTCATCTTTTTCATGTCGCGATAAAGAGTGAGGCGCTGATTAATAATCCATATTACCGTTGCCATGTTGCTACCACTTGTTTTATCCTTAAACAAGAAAGAGTTAGATTTAGAAAAGAGTTGAGCTTGTTTCTAGCTAATTTCTTAGAATCTTTTTGGAGGCAGCAGATTCTATTTTCTTTCCCCTAATTCATATTTCTTGATTTATTAGAATTGTAAGAAGGGTTATGAGTTTTAGTGTAATACCCCATTTTGTAGAAATTCTAATTTAAAAACCCCGATTATGAAGCAGGTAATTGTGTATAATTAATTATAATAATTATTGTAGGATGTTTTATATTAATTTGTTATTGTTTTTCGTATTATCATGACAAATTAAATATAAATTCATTAGGTTTAAATTTGATGGAAATTGAGTTATTGGATTATAATTCTAGTTTAAACCCTAACATGTATACACTAATTCTGTATAAACTGATATTTTCCTTGGTTATGTTTAATAATCTAGTAATCCTATCCTGTTGCGATTTTACTTCTACTTGCAAAAATCCCACCTTATCCTCCCTTGGCATGTTTCTCTCCTTCACACCATACTCCTCCTATGCACTCCATACTTTACATCTGTCCCCTATGTTTCCCTCATTCTTTGTCTACTCAACTGTTCACCTATATAAGGCTTTCTTCCTCCCTAATTTTGCGTTGTAAATCCCCCTAAAAATAAAGTAATGGTCTACGTTTCATTTCTCCTTCTTCAGAGCTTCATCCTCGTTGTTCTCTTGGTCGTTTCACCATCATCTTCATCTATTTTACCTAGCAACAACAAACACCGTCGTTCCATCCCCCTAGCAACATCCACAACCATCAAAATTCCCCTTAACTACTACCATTCCCATCTTTCTTTCCCTCCTAACTGCATCACTCCTCATTGAAGCCTCCCCTTGCGATGCCTAAAACCTCCATTTCCTCCCTCTTGGTTACACCCAATACCATTGTAACTAGCCCTAGCAATAGCAGTGAGTGACGTTGTTCACCCACTTTCTACGCTAGCAAGTGTCGTTCCTCCTCCCTTTGTTGTGTGGCTTTGTGACATTGTTCCCTTGATGCATTGTTGCCTCACGTAGCTTCCTTGGCTCTGGTTATTTTCTAACATTTCCCCTAATTGATTTGGTTAATTTTGGGTTATTGTTATATTATATTAAATACTAATATGCTTGTTGTTGGGTGTTAATTTCTTAGGTGATCTTTGACGTGTCGTGGAGAAGACGATCCCATGTTCTTGTGTCTAGCTTGGATTTAAGTAAATTTAATAACTCAAAAGATGATAGAATTTATGTGTGAAGCATGTTAGAATTGTTTAGAATTATAATCATACAAGGGTTTTATATTATGTAGGTATTATGAAATGCATGATAAGATGGTATTATGCCAAATAGATTGTACGTATAATTTTTTTAGTTAAACTATATGCAAGTATAATATATTAAATGGTTAATGTATTCATGTCTAGGTTTTTGCTAGGGTTTGTGATATTGTCAATTTATGATATAATTTTCATGATAAGTGTTAGATGATTATCATTGTAACATCTTAAATTTTACTACTAAAAAAATTTGTTTACACCAGAAGCATAATACTACAATAGTTGGGTGTTACTGCCATAATTTATATAAGTCTGTCTTACCAAACTATCTTCATGTTAATCAAAAGGCAAAACAATTAGAATGTAAGACATGATAAATAGAAAATGAAAGAAACTTTATAAACATGAATACAAGTTGGAGATTAACTCCGAGTACAATATCCAAAATATAAATAAAGGGATACCATGGGACTAAGAGTTTAAAAAAGATATCCAAGTTAAATTAACATCTGAAAAATATGACTCTACACCCAAAAACCCCAATACATAAAGTCACTCCACCCCAAATAATGTATCATATGCAACAAAGTCATCTAATGAGTCCTCATCAACCTGCATATAGACATTCGGGTCGTTTGCTCTTGGATATGAGCAGCGCCCATAAAAAGGAGAGTTAGTATACTACGTATTGAGTAATGTGACAATACAATCGAATAAGGGGTATAAATAATTACATGATTTCAAAGTAAAAAATAAGCATACATGCATGACAAATAAAACAATGAAAGGAAATTATTAAGTTCATACTCGTTATTAGATATAACATATTCCATTCTTTTATTTACATTGAGCTCACAACCCGACTATTTTTAATCTACTGGAACAGACTGAAATATCTCTCAAGAACAACACACCTGAGTTACTATTATCATCTGATAGAACAAAACTAACATAATCTAGGAAAGCATACTCTTGAATTCTATTCTTAAACCGTTAGTAGAACGGTATAAAATTTCTCTTAGGAAAGAATATACCCGAGTAACTATTATCGTTCGGTGGAACATACACAACACCTTAGTCCCAACTCGCATAATCTTTCACTTTAAATAATTAATATCTTATCCATTAATCACTTATCTCAAGTCATATTTTCATTTAATTTATTTTAGGGCCCTACTATTCTTAATTTAGTGTAATGGAGTTATGCACCTTTCTTGGAAAATTACATTTAAGCCACTATTGTTGTCTGGTTGAATGGATCCATAAAACACCGTGGCCCAACTTATATGATCTTTTACTTTAAATTATTAATGTCTAATTCATGAGTGTTTTTATAGTTACGAAACATAATCGGTTCCTAGTAAAGCACAACCACATAGATATTTAGGTCGTTCTCAACGATTTAGGTCCACATACTTCCTAAGAAACCATAATCTCACATTTTAGGCATCACTTCTTCTCTGTTGCTATTTTATCCTCCAAATTTAGTATATCTTCCTGAAATATTATTATTATGAACATACCTAAAAATCAAGGTTTAAATCTAACATCTTACATATGCAATAACAATCCTATAATAAAAGTTACTATTTACGATGCTTATAAAATTCTAATTTCACAAGTACATAATAGATTTTACTATAAGAATCCTATGACTACCAAATTTAATATACCTTCCTAAAATACTTTTATTAAAAATGTATCCTAAAATAATGGTCTGAATCTAATGTTTAGCACGTACGATAATAACATCACTATTTTAGGATTACTATTCTCAAATTAAGTCATTTTCTCATTTTGTGGAACCTATGCCATTTTTATTTACTCCAAACATATCACATGATAACCTTAGAATGTTTTAACCCATATAACACATTAAAATATCATAATTTCCATATTAGACCCATATTAACCAAAATGCCCTCAAAGATAACCAATTGTCCTTATATCATGAAAATCTTATATATTAGGTATGATTATTTTCAAATCCTTCATTTATCACAATAAATCTTAAATATTCATTTTACAATTATCATGATTTTCATCCCATAATGCATTACCATATATCATATTGATTCTCTTAGGGTTTTCAATATATAAAGTATCATAATGGTATTGCACGCGTATCAACTTACTCACTTTTCATCATATATAATATAATATTACCACATCATAATGCCAATTCACATAAAATTATCAATATAAACCAAACAAAATTAATACACAAAAACTATATTAGACATTTAATACAAAATATTAAATATAACTAGTATCCTTACAGAAAAAGACACCGGTCTCTAAGCACGTATTCTATCCCACCTCCTCCGAAACCTCCAAAACATACCAAAGAAACAATAATAAAAACACAATTAGAAAATGAATGATAATTAAGGAAAGGATAATGTAAGGAAGAGTGAAAGAACGGAGGAAAAGTCAAACCAAACCAAGTTAAGGGCTTTAGTGGAGAGTTGTTCAACAAAGGGGGAGCAATGCTTGTGATGGTTGAATGTTGGGGGATAGCAATGGAAGCTTTTGCCATTTCTAATGGGTGTCAAATGACCAAAAATGCTGAAGTGGTGGTTGGCTTTGGTGGAAATGGCAAAATCAAGAAGAGGGGGAACGATGGGTTTGGCTGAAGCTAGGGGTTTTCGATAGGTTGGTGTCTATAATGCTTCGAATTTTAGCTAACATAATCCCAAGTAATTTGAATCTTAACCCATTTTTTTATCAGGATAAATTTATATTTTATCTTTACC